>APFE030472081.1:3003-35100 GCA_000404065.3 Pinus taeda | reverse complement strand
AAATTAGCATTACAATTTGTTATTTGATTTTGGGTCAATGCATAGTTAATCGAAGAGTCAACAAATTTTCAAATGTGTTATCCTATACATTTTCAAATGTGTTATACCGTGTGGGATAGGGATAATAATAATAATAATTTTTAAAATCTTAAAAAGTAATATATTTGTAAAAGTCATAAGATTATGCGACATCAATCAACTATAAAATTTTATGATGTCATTTTTTTAAAAGCAAGTTAAAGGTAGAAGTTTTTTTTGTAAGTAAGTAGGAACTACTTTATTGAGCCGAGAGGCTCATTCTACAGCCTAGTATGATGTGTAACGCTCTCCGTCCATCATCAAAGTTGAAATTTTGCTCATGTCGGCTAAAAATAAAAATTGAAAAAAATCTAAAAATAAAAAAAACTAAATAATTATATAAAACATCTAAATAATGTGGGGTCATAAAAAAAATTGCATGTGAGGAAATTGGATCCCTCTCGGCTCATGTTAGATTAGTATTTAAGATGGATTTATGCTGGTATTATATTAAATTGATGATTACAATTGCTTGTCAGTGTGTACAGTTAGTCATATTCTAGATCCGACCATTGACAAAAAAGAGCTTTTCTGGGCTTTCTGCCTTTACAAAACATATAATTCATCCTGAACTGTTTGCTTTTAGAAATCATCGGTTTCATTCAGGCTCTTGGTTGATGAGCGTTGGCCTCATTTGATACAAAATGGGTGATAAACTTGGTAGAACCACAGACTGACAAAATTGACGATAATTGCAACATGAGCATGGTGACCCTTGCTCTTATCAATTACATCCTTTTTGACGTAGTGTAAACAAAACCAAAAAAGATTGGACCATAAAGCACATAAATGAGACAAAAATGATTCAGAATGCCCCAGACCAATTAGTTCATGGGGTCCTCTTCCAACAAGATCAAATTCTCTTGTGTTCCTACAAAAGGGGCATCCGTAGAAGCATGGTGACTGGTCGAGGCGCCCCTCATCTCCCACTTGATGGCGGGCATGATTTCACCTCCAACTTGCATCATCACCATTCTTCTTTGAGCAGATAGTAATGCAGAGAGTCTTTGGTGATGAAGCGCCAGTGGTGGGCGGTATCCACGTAGACTGTAAACTTGTAGTTAAGCATGCATAGCTTATCCTCCAAGGTTTTGGTGGCTTAACTGTTTTCCTGCAGTGCCAAGCCCATAATTTTTTTTTTAATTTCCATGAGAGTTCGATGGTTCGACTATAAAGATTTTCCATAGCCTTGGTGAATCTTGGGTCGGGAATCCATGCAAATTGAGCATCTATGTCCTCGTTGTTAGTTCAATGCCGAATAACCCTGACCTGATTCTCCATCTCCAAGATGCGCTCTCAAGCCTCTTAGGGGACAATGCTATTGTAACTTAGGGCAACCTTCCTGGCCACTGCTTCATCTCTTATTCTCGGCTGCATGCTTGCCTAATTCCATAATTCCCTATTCCTACCTCTGCGATGGATGGTGGAGGGAGCATTGCTTTGGCGATGGTCCATACATGTAGGTGAGGCGATAAGGGTATTGCAAGTAGAGCTGGGATGAGGGAAGAAATCAATGGCATGGAAGGAATTAGCAGAGGGGCCCCGATAATGATGGGAGTAATGGGTAGGAGCATCGGGCCTGTGATATTCATAGGGGATTCGAGAGATGAGGAGGTCGAGAAAGAGATAATTAAGCCATTAATTTTGATCAAAGCTGTGTACTTAGCCTTCATAGCGGTGCAAGAGATATTACTGGTGCTTGGGTTGGGGGGGCGATGGTTGATAACCAAAGGAATGATTTAGATCTCAAGTCCCATGGGAGAATAATTGGATTTGATGCCAGAGGAAAGGTTCATGATATCGAGTTAGGGAGAATGTATCATCAGAGCCAGAGAGATCTACTATCCCGTGGCAGAGTAATTAAGATTGCTACCTTCATTGTCCTTGGCATTGATAGTCTCATACTTCTGGTTGAGGGAACCTTCTGCCAAATCCCTCCATGCAAGGGACTGCAACCTGTGATTTCCAGTTGTGCCTTCATTGGAAAGCATGTTTGCCAAGCCATTCACTTTCCCTCTGACCACCTATAAGTGGAGCCCACTAAGGTCTTTGACGTGTTGATGGATACAGTGAACAGTTTTGGTCAAAATCCAGTTGTCTGTTACCCTGCTGACCACGGAGCCTTGCTGGAGTTTACTGGTAGCCAAAGTTGCTAGCGTCGAGTCTCCTTTGATAATCAGGGGGCCGAAGTGTTTCTCTTTGGCGATAACGAGACCATGCTCCATTTCATGGAGCTCCATTGCCTTGTTGGTAGCAGTCCCAATTTTCCCAAAGTAGATCCATTGAATCTCTCCTTTGGCATTTTTGAAAACACTACCAAAACCCACTGCTCCCAGATTACCTTTGGTCACACCATCGTAATTAAGTTGTATCACATCATTCCCCAGGGGAGACTAGTGATTGGGGGCTTCGAGGGAAGAATTTGCAGGGTTAGGAGTGGCATGTAAGGGGTAGTTCAGATCCAGAAGAAGGAGAATATGCTAGTTCATGAGAAGGTTTAGACGTTGGGAAGCTTAGACATGGCAACAATTTCACAGATGCTTTGTTTGATGACGGTAAGAAGGTTTTCTGTGACCTCTTTACATTAAATTTTTTGC
Source organism: Pinus taeda (assembly GCA_000404065.3). NCBI lineage: Eukaryota > Viridiplantae > Streptophyta > Pinopsida > Pinales > Pinaceae > Pinus > Pinus taeda. The sequence goes on along the minus strand of APFE030472081.1, from coordinate 32,425 downwards.
CATTATGTTCTTTCCAAATATCCTAATAGATGATCCCCAGAATGACATTCCAAGCTCGATTGACTGTAGGGTGGGGGTATATAATAGAGTGTCATTTATCCAAAGTGGTATAAATTGAGGCCATGTCTCTATCGATGGTTCTAAAAATCTTAGCCTCCCAGTCCCATATCTTGTTGGTATAGTCACAGGTGTTCAGAAGATGGTTGGTGGTCTCTTCCTGCTATTCACAGAGAGGACATCTAGAGGAACCAATGAAGCCCCTGTGCCAAATATTATCTCATCTAAGAATTTTATCATGCATGACTAGCCAAAGGAAAAGGGTGATTTTGGGCCAGGGTTGTCTCCCCTGGAGAGTTTTCCATCTTTGTTGTTGATGCAACTAATCATGATTTTCTATGTAGCAATAAGCCTCCTTGAGATTGAAGAACCCGGTCTAGTTTTCCCCTCACCGCAATTTGTCTTCCCCATGATCAACCTAAATTTTATGCTCCTAGAGGAGTTGGTCAAAAGAATGTCAGTCAAGGTTTTTCGGTAATGGAGACCACTCTTGAATGTTCAACCACTCTCTACAATGAGCTTTAGGCGTGATGGGATTCAAATATTGGGAAACTTGAAGTTTACCCTTTTCCTGCATGGTTCTTTGGAGGGCTACATGCTAATCGTTGTCGAGGGTCAGTAACTGTTGCCAAGCGTCTTCCTAGAAGAGGGTATTTTCCCCATTTCTAATTTCCCAGATGTTGTGTTCCTGAATGATATTTTTATTTTTCTACGCCTAGTTCCATATTTCTGATCCATTGGTGTTTCTTGTGAGACCGATGAGCTCCCTATTAGAATGATTAGGAGAATATTTTTCTCTCTTGAGTTGGCCCGAAGGTGTGTCTGGGTTGTCCAACCACCTCCACTAGGTTTGAGCCCCTAGGGCTTTTCCCAAAAGATCTGGGTCTCTAAGGCCGAGCCCACCCGCGTTCTTTGGTTTGCATAATTGATCCCACCACATAAGGGCCCATTTCTTCTTCGTGTATGAACCTATCTAGAGGAAGTTTCTTTGAATGTTGCAGATGGTGTTTATGACCATTTTGGGGCAACTAGAGACGAGAATAGATAGAGAGACATGGCTTGCATGACAAATTTGACTAAAACATGTCTTCCGACCAAGTTGAGGGATCGAAAGGTCCAGTGAGAAATTTTTTTTCGCAATCTATTGAGTAAGTCATCACAATTAGATTTTTTGAAGGATTTATCAGTGAGGGGGACCCCCAAGTATCTTGAGGGAAGAGAACAAAACTGAAAATCTAAGCTTCTATTGATATTTCTTTGAATGGCCAAGGGGGTGTTAAAGAACAATTTTATTTTTATTTTTCAAGGTTAATAAAGGTTCCTAACACTTCAGATAAAAGGCTTAGAATACGTTTTAAATCCGAACTCAAACAAGAACTTAACAAATTACAGATATAACCATAAATACAAAGATGCAGCACAAATAACACTTCATTTCATTAATACAAGAATACTGAAATATGCTTACAAACATAATGGAAATAAACCAGCTCGGGCAATGATAGCTTATCTTTGAGAAGAGATGTGGTGGCTACATGCCTCTGAACTGTGTTACAATGAGGCTCAAGAGCCTATTTATTATTGAACGACAAGGGAAAACCATAAACAACCAAAACCCTAACCCCAGGAGATGGAACACCAAGAGTTTGTGGGCCTTGTTTGGGTTAGTTGGGCAGTCCACTTCCAGGGGTCGTAACTTGGTCATATTATATCCGTTTGGCATGTACGATACCTTGTTGGAAAGGTCTCTTCGAATACTGCAGGATTTGTGGTAGGTCCTAGCCTATGGCTATGGGTCTATTTTAGACCTTAAAAAATTCCGTTTAGGGGGTCAAAACTACTCCGGAAGTTCAGGACCCGAAAATGCTAAAAATAGTAAACGCTGAAATAAACAAGGAAATAGATGAAATTGATGTGAGGTCTAGGTGGAATAGGCGTGTGGCCACCAATATCCACCTGGATTAGTCCTCCCTCCTTAGGAATAAATGGTCCCCATTGCGTGCAGAGCCTCCATGAGGTGAGGTAATTTTTGTTGAACTTGGTCCCTGGTGAACCACTTGCCCTGGTGAAGGATTTGGCCTACTTTTACAACTCGATATAGTTGAATCCTCTATTGGTGAGTGTTTTTGATCTGTGCATCCATGATCTGATTCATTGTGGCCTGTTCCATGCAGTCTAGGTTCAACTTTGTCGGTGTGAGTTGTTCTGCAATGTCGGATGTGTCCAACAATGGTGGAAACCATGGCCGAAGGAGGTTTACATTGAACACTGGGTGCAGAGGAAGGAACAGTAGAATGTTGAGCTCGAATGCATTGTTCCCCACAACCTTGGTGATGGTGTATGGCCCATATAGGAGCAGGCGAATCTTTCAGTGGGGTCTAGCGAGGCACTCCTTCTGTAAATGTAGGCAAACTTTGTCGCCCACCTAGAAATTATGCGGAACCCGATGTTGATCATGGCGTTGCTTGTACTTAGGATTGACTCTACCCAATATATCATGGACCTATTGGTAAATATGTTGAATGTGCTCAATGAAGCTATTAGCCCTGTCGGCTTCAGATTGGACGTGAGCTGAATCTACTTGAGTCGCTGCAAATGGTATGGCCACATCAATGGGACATAATGGTTGAAATCCCATCCCTACTTGAAGGGGTCTGCTGCTTGTTGAGCTATGGAGAGCTCTGCTTTAGTTGTGCTAGATATAGGGGAGGCTTTCATCCCATGTACGTGGATGCTTCGAGTTGTACATGGAAATAGACTAGCTCGGGCGATGGTAGCTTATCTCTGAGAAGAGATGTGGTGGCTATGTGCCTCTGGACTATGTTATAAGGAGGCTCAAAGGCCTATTTATTATTGAAAAATAAGGGAAAAACCTAAACAACTAAAACCCTAACCCTAGGAGATGGAACAACAAGAGTTTGTGGGCCCCGTTGGGATTAGTTGAGAAGCCAACTTCCCGGGGTCGTAACTGGGTCATATTATCTCCATTTGGCATGTATGATACCTTGTTGGAAAGGTCTCTCCAACTCCTAGAAAATTTGTGGTAGGCCCTAGCCTATGGCTATGGGCCTACTACGAACCTCAAAAACACGCCATTTAGGGGCTCAAAACTACTCCGGAAGTTCAGGACTCGAAAAACTGCTAAAAATAGTAAATGCTGAAATAAACAAGGAAAGAGATGAAAATGACTAGAAGTCTAGGTGGAATAGGTGGGTGGCCACCAATATCCACCTGGATCAATCCTCCCTCAGGAAGCAATGGTCCCCATTGCATGCAGAGCCTCCATGAGGTGAGGAAATTTTTGTTGAACTTGGTCCCTGGTGAACCACTTGCCCTGGTGAAGGAGTTGGCCTACTTTGACAACTCGATATAGATGGATCCTCTATTGGCAAGTGTTCTTGATCTATGTATCCATGATTTGATCAGTTGTGGCCTGTTCCATGTAGTCTGGGTTTAGCTCTATTGGTGTGAGTTGTTCTGCAATGTTGGATGTGTCCAACAATGGTGGAAAATATGGCCCAAGGTGGTCTACATTGGACACTAGGTGCAAACCAAGGAACGGTGGAATGCAGAGCTCAAAGGCATTTCCCCCCAAAGCCTTGGGGATGGTGTATGGCCCATATCAGAGCAAACAAACCTTGTAGTAGGGTCCAATGAGGCGCTCCTTTTACAAACGTAGCCAAACTTTGTCGCACACCTAGAACTTGTTCGTAACTCGATGCTAATCATGACGTTGCTTGTACTTAGCATTGGCTCTATCGAATATATCATGGACCTATTGATGGATGTGTTGAAAGCATTCAACGAAGCTATTAGCTCTGTCGGCTTCAGATTGGACATGAGACGAATCTTCCTGAGTAGCTGCAAATGGTATGGCCACATTAATGAGACATAATGGTTGAAATCCCAGCCCTACCTGAAAAGGGTTGTCGCCCATTGAGATATGGAGAGCTATGTTGTAGCTGTGCTAGACATAGGGGAGGCTTTCATCCAATGTGTGTGGATGCTTCAAGTCAGACATTCACATAATGTGTATGATCATCCTGTTGATGGCCTCTGCTTAGCCATCAGTTTGGGGATGGAAAGTCGTGGACTTAGTAAGTTTGGTATCCAACATCGATCAGAGGCTTGACCAAAATACACTCAGGAATCTGTTGTCCCGATATGAGATAATGAACTATGGGATCCTGAAGTGTACCCACACTCTCTCAAAGAAGAGTTTAGCAGTGGCCTTTGCTGTGACACTCTTCTCGCAGGGTGCCATAATGGCCATCTTAGAGAATCTGTCGACGACCACAAAAACACAGTCATTGCCGTACTTAGAAGAAGGAAGGCCCAACATGTAATCCATGGAGATGGATTTCCAAAGTCGACTAGGAGTAGGAAGATGAGTATATAGACCTTGCTTCTTGATGGTTGGTTTGGAAATGGTGCAGGAAGTGCAGGATTTTATGTACCTCCCAACATCCTGACGAAGGTTTGGCCAAGAAAAATACTTCTGTAGTACTGCAACTATTTTCTCTACCCTAAAATGTCCAACGACCTGACTGTAGTGCACCTCGCAAATCATCTTGGCATGCTCGCTTTGAAGGAACACAAACCTTCCAGGAGTGTGTGGTATGTATGTGGCCACCCCAAAGTCTCGTGCCCACAGCAGTTGAGCACAATGATTAGTGCCATGAATGGTGGTTGATTGAGGCAGTCTTCACGTGATTGGTGCTACCCTTCTTGTACTTAATGTTCAAATGGAATTTTGCAAGTATGTAAACCATTTCTAGTGGCGATCGTTCTGCAATTCTCTTGTATATGTATGAACTGTAGGGGTCGATGGTCTGTGTGGATGACAGTTTCCTTCCCTAGAATGTAGTGCTTCCATTGATGACAGGTCTGCATAATGGAATAAATTTCTTTATCGTAAGTGGGATACTTTCAGACTATGTCTGAAAGTGTCTCATTGTGGTAAGCCACTGGATTCCCATGTTGAATAAGAACTGCACTAATAACATAGTCAGAGGCATTTGTCTCAATCTCAAATGGTTGTTGTAGGTTTGGTAATGTGAGCACTGGTGTAGAGCAGAGGCGATGGTTCAACTCGGGGAATGCCTTCTGTTGGGTTTGAGACCATTTTTCTTTTTCTTTTTCTCCACCCTTGGTGACTTGACTTAAAGGCCAAGTAATATGAGAGAACCCCAACACGAACTTGCAGTAGAATTGGCAAGACCAAGAAAGCTACAGAGCTCTGTTAGAGTGGTTGAGGCTAGACAATCCTGAATGACTTGTATCTTGGCTAGGTACACATGCACAACTTGCTCATCAATGATGTATCCTAGATATTGAACTTGGGTCATGCCAAAAGTGCATTTCTCCAAATTTGCACACAACTTATGTTGTTGTAGGGTTTGAAGGACATGTCGAATATGGTGGACGTTCTCTTCCCAACTCTAGCTGAAGATCAAGATTTCATCTAAATACACCACCACAAATGCATTGGTGAAGGGTCACAAGATTTCGTCCATCAATCTCATGAAGTTTGCGAGGGCATTTGTCAACTCGAAAGGCATGACCAACCATTCGAAAAGGCCCTCCTTATTGAAGGAAGTCTTCCACACATCAGAGGGTTCGATAGGCACCTGGTGATAACTAGACTTCAAGTTAATCTTCCATTCACTTTCTCTTTGTCACTAGAAAGATATACAACCAAGCCATATATTTTCTTTGTTGTTTAATATTCCATAGTAAGCTTCACCCTTCACTTCCATCAGGTGAGGGTTTCCCACTTACCATGGCATGGGTGAGACTTCCACCGTTAACACTACTACCATGTCTTGCTTTCATGCATCGAGAGTTTCAAACATCTAATGATATATTATGTTTTGGTTGATTTTTTTTTATTACCCCTCTACATGGCTTGTGCTTTACTCTTAACCTCCATGATTCTTGTTCTTCTCATCTACTTGACATTCAAACAACATTGATGTTCATTGTTAGATATGTTTATTTTTCATGTGATCTAATGTGGTTTCAAATCACCATAACATTCACATGTGCCTTATTTTATGAGTTGTCCCCTAATTGCTTTTTTGTGACCATGGTGTTGTATAAAGGACATGCTCTTATAGGTTGTTTTCAAGCATATGTTTTGCAATTTATATTATTGATTTGATTGTACCTTTGATAAGATTACTAATTGTCCACTACCTTCATCCTACTCAATGTTGCTAGATGAAGAGCCAACTAGTGGTCTACAAGAATGACCTACCTCCTTCTTCCTTTTATTAGCCTTATGAGGCTTGCCCATTATCTTTTTCTAGTAACATCCCTCCCCTTGGTAGGGCGATATTGCACTATACAAATCAAATATTCCATATTTACATAAAGGATGCGCCCATGATTATTAACTCCCAATTATGATTCTCACATGTCCTGATGAAGGTGGCACATGATGAAGGGATATATTCGTTAATGTTATTCATGAACTAAGATTTTAAGCAACCAAGAGATTCATAATATAACATGACCTACCACGTATATCAAAAATCTTTGAAGGAATGAAGAATTATGGAAAATAAGTAAAAATAGTTCTTTTGTGGGGATACAACTAATTCACTCTCTTGATAAGATACAAAATTCCATTTGTTGACAACATACCAATGTTATTTGAATTTGACACATGAACATAAACTTAAAAATAAAATCTATACCACTAGTATTGCTAGTGCTGGATGTGTTCTCGAGGTCTTCAATTTTAGAGAATTCATTTCCTGGTGTGATCATTGCGTTGATTCTAAGGCTATAATTGTTAGAGTTTCTCTTCACGGAAAGAATATATTATTGTTGAATCCAAAAGCTTTCAAAAGAATGTTGAGGTTATTGAACCAAAATAAGAAACTTAAGCTACTTTAAGAAGATTCCTTTCTCGACTCTCAGGGTAGGGGTATGATTATTCTTAAGGAATTTATGATCCAATCAATGCATATTCCAACAAACCTTTCATCTCTTGTTAGGTCCCTATACTATTAATGTAGCCCCTTCTTATTATTAGTGCAACCCCCTTATTGTATTATTGTGCCCATGTAGTCCACATATTATTATTATCGTGCCCCATAGAAGCCCACTATTGTTATTGTTGTGCCCTTACATTATTATTTTTATGTTAGCTCTGATTATATTGTGACTCCTTAGACTCCTATATATAGAAATGATGTCTTGTCATTTGTCTCATTGAATAATTGTTCATTTGTGTAATGTAAGGGAGGTTTCCCCCTCGAAGAGGCTTATTTTGAAGTCATTGAGATATCTCTACTTCTATTTTGTGAACTGTTTTCATAACATTTGGTATCAGAGCTTTGGATTCTAGGGTTTCGCTTCAAACAAGCCATTGTGGAATTTTCGTTATAACTTTTTTTCTATGAAGTTTCAGAAGCTGAAATTAAAACCCATTTGAGCTAAATCTTGCTAACCCTCTTGTCTGAATTTTAGATCTTGTCTCACTATATTTTTGGAGATATGACCCGAGGAAGTTAAGGTTTTTGCAATCTCTAGAATTCCATCTCAAATAGGTCATCGTGGAATTTTCACTATAATTTTGTTTATACGAAACTTCAGAAGCTAAAATTAAAAGCCATTTGAGATGAAGTTAGGCTCCCAAATTCCATCTCAAATAGGTGACCTTGGGAAAATCGTCATAACTTTCTCTCTGTGCATCAGATTCAAATTTCATAAAAAGTGAAAGAAAGAGAACAAACTGTATTTTTTTGGGTATTGTTTTCAGGGCCAAAGGTCAAAATAGTGCCACGTGTCACATCGTACAAGTTCACTCTACTGAACCAATCTATAATCAGGTAATCGTGGGAGATTGGGCATAACTCTTTCTTGGAGAATTGAATATCGATAAGACTTGTGGGATTGGAAAGAGGAATCAGAAGGCTACCACAGGCCAAAATTTCAGAACTTAGAGATCATAAATTACAAAGTTACAGCCGTTTAAATATTGATCTCGTAAAAGTAAGAAAAAGAATGACTCGAATCAAGAAAATAGAAACACCTTGTAAGCAAAATTGGATGGATGATTTGAAGAATGTGATCGAAGCTAAGATAAATAGTTTTATCTATGCCATGGAAGCTAATATTGATGGTATGGAAGCATATTTGGAGAAAGGCGTGGAATATTTGAAGAAAGACAGAATATTTAAAGGAAGATGAAACAAAGCTGCTACAAGAAAGGCCTCCTAATGGTGAAAAGGTAGTAGAGGAAACTCATGATGAGAACAAAAGAAATGTTAATCATGATTTCATAGAATCTAACATTGGATTGAAGACCTACCATATTCCAAAGATCAATATGAGGAATTTTGATGGCAAGGATCTCGTAACATGGATACTACAGATGGATAACTATTCTGATCTCCATAATGTGCAAACCACACAAAAGGTACATATTGAAACTTTATATTTAGAACCCAGTCAGTTTTCATGGTATCAATTGCTTTGCTCTCATAAACAAATGGTCACTTGGTCCATTTTTATGGAGGAAATGATAGCATAGTATGAGGATACAAAGAGCAACACCTCTTTAGACAATTGATAAATCTCAAACAAAAGGGTTCAATGGTAGAGCACATTGAGGACTTCCCAAAATTGAATATTAGGGTAACCAATATTCTAGAGGAGCACAGGATTGTTGTCTTCATAGGGACTTTAAAAGATAACATCCAACATGAGGTTCGTCTTTGGGAACCTGATTCATTGGAGAAGGCATTTAGGGTGGCAAGAAAAGTTGAAGGCGAAATGATGGTAGCAAGGAAGTCTACCACTCATCACTATAAAGATGGAAGTGTTGTTGCTCCCAGTCTTCCACAACCTACAAAGTTTACACCACAACAATTGGAAGAAAAAAGAGCAAAAGTGCTTTGTTACAGTTGTGATACAAATGCACTAAAGTTCATAAGTGTGCTGAGAAGAAATTAATTTACATAAATTTTGAAGAGGAAGAAAAGGATCAAGAAACGTCAAAAGAAGAGAATATACATCAGGAACCAACCCCATAGAAAGAAGAAATGAATATGACCAATCTTGTAATGCATTGGCACTTTATAGATATCATCCACCATCCATCACATCATCTTTAAGACAAAATTCTAAGGTTCAAGGAGTAGAAGACCACATCGAGCATCAACAACAAGTTCTCCAACTCTTAAAGGATAATGTCACTTTGGCGCAGGATCAAATGAAACAACATGCAAATCAACATCGCAGTGAAAGAAGTTTTGATGTAGGTGACTGGGTATTTTTATGGCTACGGCCATATAAATAAATGCCCTTCAAGCAAACTAAGAAGGATAATAAATTATCACTGAAGCACATGGTCCTTACAAAGTGCTGCAAAAGATTGGTACTATGGCATACAGATTGGAGCTTCATGCATCTTCCCTAATGCCCCCAGTTTTCTATGTTTCATGCATAAAGAAGGTTATAGGTGATAAGCTCTCAATTCAAACAATATTGTCGGAACTTGACGAGGAAGGAAAAATAAGAATGTAAACTTTGAAACTGGAACTGATACAATTGCCCCTTTTTTTGATGTAGCAAAAAAATCATCTAATTTTGAAAAACGCTTATTCAAAATACACTCTTTTTTTGAAGCATATTTTTGACACTTTAAATTTTCTTATGTATAAAATACAAATATTTGTTTTTAAATGTTAATGATTTTCATGCTAATTCTGAAACGTGTTGATGCAGCATCAACCCCTTTTTTAGAGGGTTTATTTTTGACACTTTATATTTTCTAATGTATTAACTGCGGATTTTTTTTTAAATGTTACATGTTTTAACATTTTAAATTTTTTTATGTCCAATTGTTTCTTAAATGTTAATTACTTAACAAATTTTCTAGTTGTCTTATTTCTCTTTTTTTAAATGTTGATTACTTAAAAAAACAAATATATAAAAATAAATAGAATAAAAAAAATAAAAAATTCTCTTGTAACTATTTTTATTAAATAGTTAATACTTTTTATAACTAACTATCAACTTAATAATCTTTTAAATCAATTTATTATTTATATATTTAAAACCCCTAAGAAAATCATTTGTCCCTTTGACTTTTAATTTAATAATATTATAACTAACTAGCTACGAAATTAACTTATTTTTATGCCCCTGGTCCGTCGAACTGTCCCCTGGTCATATTTAGCCGTTAGTCAATGTAGTTGTTGCCTGGTTAAGGATTATAGCTGTTGGAGGTTCTACTGGGACTATTTAACATGCAATACTGGATCTGATTCTTCAACTTGTCCTGACGATGAACAACACTGGTTGGTTCGAAACGCGTCGACAAATGAAATATCATGTGATTTATGCCGAAAAATCTCTCATAAATTTGATATGGATCACATAAGCCTCAATTCAACAAAAAATATCATGTAAAAAAGTATATATATAAAAACTATAAAAATAATAATAAATAAAAAACAACAATTTTAAAAAACTTAAAAATAAAAATAATTTAAAACAAAATAAAAACAAACTAACAAAAATTTAAAAAACTATTAAATTTAAATTTTAAAATTTTAAAACAGAAAAATATATATAAAAACATTAAAAAATAAAAAAATTAATATTAAAATCTTAAAAAAAATGGAGGGGGGGACGCAATCGATATAGACTCAACCCCTGCCCAGCCTTGGGGGCAACACCCAGGCGGGGAAGATGTGTGCAGCTCCACCCACCCATGGCCGCACTCCCCCCCTTGGGCCCTGGCAGGACTGAAATCCGATTCTCAAAATCAGAGTTCAACCCAACTCTAATTTTTTTTTTTAAGTTTAAATAATAATGTTCTAATTTTTTAATTAGTTTTTTTTTTTTTTTTTTTTTTTTTTTTTTTTTTTTTTTTTTTTTTTTTTTTTTTTTTTTTTTTTTTTAATTAATTAATTAATTTATTTATGTTATTATGTTTAATTTTAAATTTAATTTTATAGTTTTAAATTTTGTTAGTTTGTTTTTAATTAATTAAAATTGTTTTTGTTTTTTTTTGTTTTACTTGGGTTTGCTTTTAAATTATTTTTAGTTTTTTTAAATAATTTTTTAATTGCCGTGTTTTTATTTATTTATTTTTATAGTTTTTATATATAAAAAAATTATCGTTTACAAGATAATAATAATAATATCCCGGATGCGGGTGACTGAGAGGCTCATAGGTACGAAGGAGGCGCATAAGGAGGGCAAGTGGCAGCCCACTAGCACCAGCTGTAAATGCAATAGGCCGGAGTGCTAGCCTCGCACAAACATATTAATGGCAGCATTAACGCTGCCTTCCCTGCAACTTGTTTTAGGCGCGATGGCACCTGGTTTGGTCTTCATTCCCGCTGCTCCTCCACGCGCCTTCAGTTCCAACAAGGCAGCAGACCCTAGCGATTCTTCAAGCGATAGCTCTATCCCCTGCTTCCCTTCAGCTCTGGTTCATGGTGCTTATAGCCATAAGCGTGCTCAGTCTCTAGTTTATTCAGTGTGTTCTCTCCTCAGTCGCTTCCCAGCCATTCCCTCTCTGTCTGTCCGTCCTTGCTGTGCCTCAAGCGCCATTACCATCCCCGGCATCCCTTCGGCTCTAGTTCCTGGTACTTACAGCCACAAGCGTGCTCAGTCTCCGTTATACTCTATGTGTTCACCCCTCAGTCGCTTCCCAGCCATCCCGCCTCCCTTTGTCTGTCCTGCGCTTAACAATATGCCTAGAGAGAGGCTCAGAATGGGGTGTAGACGCGGCAGTTCACGTGGTCGAGCCACCCACCAGCATTCCTCAACCACTTCGAACCCCTCGTCAGATGCTTCAGAGTTTTGCTGCTACAGTTATCCTGCTACCAGAAGTGGTAGGGGCAGGGGAAGGGGGCAAGCCAGAGCCGGAGTCTATGCGCATCATTCGCATCCGCATACTGCCCGTTTCCACATTCCCTGTTCTCTGGGAAACTCATCCTTCATCGTTTCTGTGACAATTGACATGTGTGAGAATGCTATGGGTTCGGGGGAGGTTCATCATGGGGCTCCTGTGGAACAGAAGTTGGCAGGTCAAAACGTCTCCCAGCGCCAAGATACAGGAGGATTGCCAATTATGAACACTGAAGCCAATGTCGGCCCAAGCGCACCAGCGAGAGGAGACCCTTCAAGCTCAGCGGCCCATCCTTCTGATTCCAAGGACTCAGACTAATTTGGGTGCCGAATCGTAGAAGAACAACCATCAACCTCGGATGAAGATTGAACCAGTCAGCACCTCTGGTTTTTTTGATCGGCTACCGAAGAAGAAGTTCAACTCCCTCTCGATTCACAGTTTTCAAGCTTGTTTCAGGTCTTTGTCAATTCTATATGTCGGAGTCTGCTCATGTTTATGTTTATGTTGGAATCTGTCCAAGAGACAGATGTGCACAAGTTAGTCCTGTATCACTGTATGGGTCAGTTTTGAGTTTTTTGGAATGGTCACTGTCCAAATTTGGAATCTAATGTTCTCTGAAATTAAAAACTCTGATGTAAGTCATCATGTTGGCTCTCTAGTTAGGACGTCAAGGGTTTTTTGCAAAAATGCCAACTCCATGGCTAGAACTCTCGAGGCATCTGCCTCTCTGTAATATCTTTTTGTATGAATATAGGAGTAGACCAATTGAGAAAATAATAATAATAATAATAATAACAATAATAATAATTTTACATTTTTATTTTTAAAAACATGTTTGTATAATTTATTCTTATATTTTTTAATATTTTATTTTAGTTTTTACTTCTTATCTTTTATAGTTAATTTTGTTTTCTTTTTTAACATTTTATGATTGAATTTATTAATTTATTTACTTCTAATTTTATTTTATTTTGTTATGTTTGATTTTTTTTGTCATTTTTATATATTTGATTTTTTTGTCATTTTATTAATTTTATGTTTTTTTTTTAATAATAAATTTTTATTTACTTTGTTATTTTTTAAACTTTTTTTTTCATTGTTTTTATTTTTTAATTTATGTTTTCATTATTCTTTTGAAATTTTAATGTTTTTTCGAAGTTATAATAAAGTCTTTTATGTTATTTTTTCAAAATGTTGAAAATTTATCCAAAAAAAAAACGTAGACGTTATTTCAACATCAACACTTTTCGTTTTCAGGGTGTTTTTTGCATAATTTTTGCACAAAAAATTGGTTTTCACTACCATTTTTAAAACATGTTGAAAATTTACCCTAGGCAAAAAAAAAAGTGTTATTCCAGCATCAACACATTTCATTTTCAAGTTGTTTTTTCATGTTTTGGGGGGATTTTTTGGCTAGAGTTCTCGTTTTGAGTTTATAGTTCTTGTTTCAAAGTTTACATTGTTAAAATCATATTGAAACCTGAAGCATTCACGGAAACAAGAACCTAACAACTACGAAATTGATCAATTTCAGAGTATCTCATCAAGTGGAAGAACTTACCCACTGAAAATTCCACATGGGAGGATGATAATTTTATAAAAAAGCATCCAGAACTACTCAAGCATTGAGGAAAACACTTTTTGAAGGAGACAGGCATGTTAGGTCCCTATACTACTAGTGTAGCCCCTTATTGTTATTAGTGCAACACCCTTATTGTATTATTGTTCTCATGTAGTCCACATATTGTTATTATTGTGCCCCATAGAAGCCCACTATGGTTATTGTTGTGCCGTTACATTACTATTGTTATGTTATCTCTAATTATATTATGACCACTTAGACTCCTATATATAGAAAGGAGGCCTTGACATTTGTATCATCGAATAATTGTTCATTTGTGTAATGTAAAGGAGGTTTCCCCCTCGAAGAGGCTTATTTTGAAGTCGTTGATCTATCTTTTCTTCTATTTTGTGAGTCGATTTCGTAACATATCTTAATATCTTAGTGTTAACTTGACGTTACAAATATTGCTCCTGGTTGTTTGTGCAAATAATGGGATGAGATTCAACATCCCATACCTAGGTCAATTTTATATATTCTATAATTTTCTTTCAAGGAGACTATCATTGACTAGGCATAGGTAATTTCCAAGTATATTTCCTTTCAATTGGCTAATTATTTTAAGACTGAAATATTATTTATGACAACTTGCCTGGTAATAATAACAGTTTATTTTAAGTTTCTCAATGGCATGCCTTTGAAGAGTAATGTGAACCCGGAGACAAAATCAATGCAATCACAGAATCCCATTTATGGATGCATAAATTACCTTTTCTTTTCTTTTTTTGTTTGCTAGGTTATGTGAATCTTGATATGAATGGAACGCCTAACCTGAGGCTTGAGTAGCTGCAATCTAGGGGCATCTAAGTCATCAAAACCACCCATGTATCACACCCAGCAGGGAAAATTTTAAGGATGAAAGTTTATCTTAAAGTTTAGAAACCTTGGCAAATTTTACTAGTCCCTAATATGCAAATTGTAAAAATTTTGGTGATATTTTTGTAGAAATATTTAGATTTCCAATGATTTTATATTAGTCGATATAATATTTTTGCAATTTTAAAGGTAAAATAATGTTGTACTATAAAGTTTGGGCGAATCATTTTACAAAAAAATGGAAATTGGTGAATATATTTTTTGGAAAAAGCATGGAAAGTTAGCCCACCTACGAATATTAGCCCCTAAATGTTTCCCTGACACTGAGCCTAGGCCACACCAACCCTTATCAATGTTGGATTTTTGCTCACAATGTTAGGTGTGGAGCCTGATTATCTTCCTGATTCGAAGGTCTTGTTTCAATCGTGTTTGGATTGTAGTCCCTGACGAGGGGGTGTGGGGGAACTTTCCCCCCCACTTGCAAGCGGGGGTTCGGGGGCATCACCCTTGAAAGAAAATTTTAGATAAAAATTGCCTTGTAAAATATTGTAATCTCGTAGTCGGTCTAGGTCGTTCATTAAGCAGAAGATATGACTGTTGAAATTATGTTAATTTAGGGATTTTTTCCTAGAAGGAAACACTTAGTTTATATGAGGGAATTGTATTTCGGTTATGTATTATTCAGTGTGAGAAAAAGAGAGGACATTGTGTGAGAGTGAAGAGGAAGTTACAATGAATTTGTTGTAGGTTGTATCCATTTAGTTTGTTGGATAATATAAAGGAAGGACTGGTTGTTTCTCTATGGACGTAGCCCAAATTGGGTAAACCACGTATATCTGTGTCTCTCTTATTTTATGCTTTTCTATGTTTGTTTTTAAACAATATTTTATATGTTGCATTTCTTTGTTATTTAATTTCTAAGGCGTGGAGTTTTAAAATGGTGACCTATACACCCCAAAGTGCCTTAGTATAACACCATGTCACTATCTACTCTATGCCCCTGTGGCAAGCATAAAGTACCTTTTCACTTTTGCCTCATATAAGATCATTTCCTCAGTGAATTTAGACATATATTAATTAGATTCAAACCATAGAGGATGACTGAAAAACACAAGATTTCTTGAAAGGAAAATGGATATATTTGTAGGAAGAGTTACACATATATACAACTTTATGGGTATCAAGGAAGTCCCCTATTACTCCTTGTGTTTGCATGTGATAGATATTATTGCTACAAACATATGCATATAATACTGTTCTTGGTCAATTTTGTTTGAAGGGAAGAAGAATAAATAATTTATTTAATTACAATTCAAGATAGCCGAAGTTGTTCTCAGGAAATATTCACACTAAGTTGAGATATTCGAGACACTTAAGTCCTTCAATTTGAAAGCAACTAAACTAGTAAAAGGCTTTGACCCTAAAGGGTTTTTTTCTCAACATTTATCACTGGTAAGATATGTTGAGGTGTTTACTAGAATCATGGAAGGAATCAAATATAATGAAGTGGAGACATTAAGAGGAAAAGAGAAGAAAAAATATTATCTACAATGATGATATAGTTACACAATTTAGTACCAATTCAGGAGAAAACCTATAAAAATAGGAAATAATCCTAAAAATGTATAATGTTCATCAACTCAATTCATCAGAGATCCTCCTCTGCATGCAAAAGACAAGGGACAACTACAAGTAGAGGAGAGAGTAATGAAGGATTTTCTATAGGATATGATGGTGATGACCTCTCCCTTATGTTGATTTGGACAACTCTCATGTTGTTACTTCATCAAAAAGAAACAAAATCTCTAGTAAGAAGGGATCCCAATAGTCCGAGGGACCTATTGACATGGAGGTGGATAATGCTACAATCCTTGACAGGGTAACATTACATTTGGTATAAATTCATAAGATGGTGGAGGAGCTAACTACCAAAGAGCCAACTATATTTGAGGAACGATCATTAACCATGCACAACAGTGATTACCATAAGGTTACGAAGAAGTTACAAATTGAAAAAATTCATGTCCATAATAAGAAAGTAACAAAAAAATGGAGGTTTGAGGTGGATGTACTAGGAGTTCAACCTTTTGGACTTCTGAAGTTTCATATGACCACTAGGTATGCTCGTGCTCATTGTTTTACAATGCAAGAGACTGAAAATATATGAATAAAAGGGAAAATCAATGAGCTTGAGAAATCCTTGAGTCCTAGACCTTTACTCACACCCCCTCTAGCTATTGTAGCTCTAGGATAAGCACCACCTATTACACATGACACACCCAACATAGTCAAGAAAGAAGTTAAATTACTTAATGGTATCAAAACTTTTGTTGCAAAGAACATAAATAAGTGACTAAGTATTATTTCAAAAGCATGGGATATATGCTTGTACCTACGAAATCTCTCTCAAAAGATTTCCTCTTCCATTGACTACTTGCAAAAAGACCTTGAACAAATTGGTATTTTTCTTAAAATGATTTAATTACATTCACTACAAAAATCACTACTATTAATGGTTTTCAGAAAATTCAGTGGGGGCTTCCATTTTGGGAAGAAAATAAAGTAGATCAAGGGAGGATGGTTTATGAGGATTTGAATGTTAAAAAAATGTTGTTATTGAGTGCATAAATATCAATAGGTGAGGAGCAATGATTTCTTTAAAGCAATCAAGGTCGTCCAAGTCCTAGAAGGCCCACGAATAATTAGAAATTCCATGTTAATTCTAAAGGACCAACTAGAGGAAGAATTGAGCATCAATAAGACATCATGAGGTAATGAGTTTGACAGCCTAACAAATTTCCCAAAAGAAGAGATCAAGAAATGGTTAGTTCCATTTATCAATGATAACAAAGACCACATGTCAATAACTGAACAATTATGCTTATATTTGAGAAAAAATGAAGAAGGAATATTGCATTGAAAGTAAAGCAACACATAAATGTCTTGCATATGAAAGAGTACATCTATGAATGGCTTAAAATATCTTTGAATGTGTTGGAAACCTAGTACTTGGGAATTGGGGGAGAAAATTGTAAATAAAGGAAAATGAAGAGCTAGAATAGGAATATGATTCCCAAAATTCACTCCTATTCATGTTATATATTGTTGTTTTCATTAATACAAATCAATCAATCATTTCCATAACATACCAACATCCATTTCCTTCCTATTTCACTGGTCACAATGGCAACGTAATGCCTAAGTATGTCATATAAATAACACCTAAGCAGAATAATGTCTCTGACATGGTACCTTGTTCCTTTCCAATGACCTCTCCATAGAGTGATTATTTCCATTGTATCCGCTTTGATGCCTAGTTACTTGTATTTATACCACTTTCATTTGACCCGAAACTCTGGCTCTACATGTATAAAGATGTTTTTGGTGTCCATGGGGAAGCTTTTGTACTGGATGTTTATGGCAGTGATTCTTGTGGTTTCCTTTTGAATTCTATATTCCATTAGTTTTTTTCTTTTCCCATGAATATTCCATCATTTTTTTCTATGTGTGAAAGGTTCCATCATGACGATCATTCCCTAAGGTTTCTCTATATGGCCATAGAAAATAACGTCGATGTAGAGTCTTTGCATGCCAAAATAGGCCTACATAGTCACTCTAAGGAGGCCCTTGACAAAGATTCAAGGGAAACTAATGAATAAATTCAGAGTGAAAACCCCACAAAAGGAAAGCTTGATAGTTTTTAACTATTAAAATCTGGCATAGGAACCTTGATGCTAGCGGCTCTATGTAATAAGGTGTTGTTTCTTGTGTGGGTTCCCATAAGCATAGTGCTTAAGCCCCCCATTGTGAGGTTCCTTGTGAGTGAGAGACTAATCAAGAATAACATCAGGTAGAGTTTTGGGGTGGTATGATTTTGGTGTAAGTCATGGTGATGCAGTGTTTAGTTGTAGCAATCCTATTTGAAATCATGGTTTGACCTGATTATGTTGTTTACGATTAGAGAGTCTTGCTATGGCACCAATTTTTCTTTTTAAACATGAACATTTTAAAGGTCATTAGAGCATAATTGGTATTGGTATCACTTTTGTTTTGGTGCCATTTTATATTTCAAAGATGTCATCCAGTGATCTCCAAAGGTTTTCATACCACATTACCATTTCTTTTTATTAGTAATCCCATTGTATATCTATTTGTGAATTTTCTTTTGAGGAAGTTGTTTAATGCCTTAGTTCATAGAATACATTCCAGGTTAACAAATATGCATTCTCTCATTTCGATTTTTGGAGTATTAATCACTAGAAAGGAGAACTACCAAGAATGGTCGAAAAAGTTCATGCACACTCTCATATTTAATGACATAAAAAAGAATATGTGAAGGATACATTGACAATTCACTTGCCAAGCCCACATCATATAAGGAGCTAACCATTTAGGAGAATAAGGATAACAAGGCCCATGCCTTAGTTACTGCTTTTGTAAATGAAGAGGTGAGTCATCATATTATTCCAATTACAAATGTTTATGATGTGTTCAAGAAGTTAAAAGATATGTATGACTCAGATTCGCAATTGGAAGTGGTTTAGTTGATGATTGAGCTCTTTAATTTTAAGTTTAAAGATGATGACCCCTTGGCCCTAGCCTCAGATATTAGATCCATCATGCATGATGTAGAAGAAAATAGAGTTAAAATGGGCATTCCTCTTATGGCATTTTTCAAAGCCCTCTATCCCACATACTCTCATTATGTTGAATCCTTATAAGCTAGTTCCCAAATATATAATATTACTTTTGACACTCTTGCGGAGAAGTTTGCAGGACAAGAGAATCCTTTGGGAAGAGGAAGACAACTTCTTAGTCCCTTGAAGAAGAATGGTGCCTTGCATAACAAGAGAATAATCATTCATGATATTCTCCTAAAGAAAGAGGCGGTAGAAGAGGATGTGGAAGGAAGAATCATAAAGGCAAGGGGTAAACACCATCAAGGATAAAGTTATGATCTCCACTACATTCGTTGTGATAGAAATGGACATTATGCATCCTCATGCAAAATTGATTTAGGAAGAAAAAAGTAAGAATGCAAATAAAACAAAGATAAAATGCCAAATCCAATAAAGAATAAAGCACCTAAATCTACTCATTACAATGTTTCCCATTGCAAATATTGGAGCAACTGAAGAATTGTTTCATACTTCATTTGCTTATTGGAAAAGATGCATGGTTGTGTGCTACAAGTGCAACCTACCATATGAATTTCCACAAAGACTTGTTTAAAGACCTTAATGACAATGTAGATGGAGCAATATACTTTGCAAACAAGTCAAGTCTCAAGTCACTCGGACTTGGCACCATTGGGCTTAAACTTCTTGGGCTTCTTGAATTTCTTTTGCATGATGTACTTTACCTTCCAGAACTGTGGATGAACGCGTTGTCCCTTTTTCATATTTTCCAACAAGGACACTCTATTCATATGTTTGAAAGTAAATTTGTGATAAGAAAAGCATCAGACAACATAATTTTCATGACAACAATAGATGAGGAAATGTTTTTGAAGTTGCAAGCAACATCTGCTTGTGCGAAGAACTTTTCATGTAGTTCTCAATACAATGAAGGTTCATTACCATCCAACCTTTTATGACATGCAATATTTGGACATCTTAGTTATGACAATCTTCATTTATTGAAAAGGAATGGTGTTTCTCATTTTCCAACTATTCCAAGGAAATTGAAGCAATGTGATGCTTGTATCCTAGGAAAACATAGGAAACACACCTTTCTTGATTATGCTTCCAGAGCACATAAAAGAATTGCATTGATTCATTATGATTTGTATGGAATTGTTGATGGTGTTCGAAACCACCAACAAACAAAGGGTCTCCCCAGTATGATGCCCCAACTAGACCTCACACCGTTTGGAATAGGAGCCCCATCTAGGAAATACAGTCGGCTGCCATAAGCTTAATGATTTTCCTTGCCTGCAATAAACAACATAAGAGAGTATGCATATACTTTCAAGGTGAGAAATTAAGTGTATAAAGGTTCTTTCACGGAAAGAAAAGAGAAAGTGATTCTTTATAATAATAAAAAGTAATAGTATTATCCTAATAAAGACACACACATATATCAGAAAGAATCATAAATTATCTTGTGAAATAGTTCACAAAGAAACTATGATCATGAAAATAAGATACACACAATTCAAAGTTAGATACTAAACCCAACGAAATAGTTCATTTTCCTTAGCATGTATAAACACAAACATTCATCGCAAACAATGAAAGAATAATATTACAACATTCACACTATATGCAATAAAGTGAGTTGACTCTGAGAGCTTCAAATCATTAAGTGAAAGTTCCAAGGAACACAATTATGATGATACATCACTAGCTCCAACAGTGGAATGTTAAGCCACCACTTGCTCCTCAAACGGATGATCTTCTCTCCTATGCTTGGCTTGAGAAGCTAAGGTGAAAAGTCTTTTGCTTGAGCTATGAGGGTGTATTTATAACAAATGAAGTGGCTCTCCACCTCCCATGTGACTCTTGACCTCCATCATGATTCTTGAGTTCCCATGTGACTTTAAAGCTTCTACATGACTCTAGGAATTTCTAGTGACTTTCAAAATTGAATTTGTGGCCCTTGGGATTCCACACATTTTACATTTTCTCATTTTGGAAATACAAAATTACATTCAAAAAATTGTGGCAGAATACATGGACAACATAAGACTTTATGATAACACTTTGAGAGGCCATAATTTGGCGACTTTGACATAAGACTTAATTTTAGTGTATCAATGTCAAGTTCTTTCCTTTGCTACTATGTCTCCAACTCTTCATGATAGATCTTTCTTGTACTTCATCTCCGCCCTCCAAAGGGTATAGTTATAGTATTAGAGTCTTCCAAATCTTCTTGAGTTGTCATTTATCTGTCATAGTTCAAAGTTCCTTTATCTCTTTGGATGATGATCTCTTTGTGCTTTGTCTCCACAAGTGTATTCTCACAACTTCTCCCTTATGATCCCTTTGAACATTATCTTCCATGTGTGGTTATATCTTTTGGATCCATCACATTTTGTTATTTTATGCATCGACATTTCTAACCATCCTCTGTGGTTCATCCTTTATTAAAGCAGGTCGGCTCCTTACACTACCTACCTCAACCTGTATTTATTTATCCTCATTTATCTCTGACTTCTTCACAAATATACATCTTGATGATGAACCACAGACGATGGTTCGAAATGTCGATGCATAAAATAACAAAATGTGATGGATCCGGAAGATATAACCACACATAATGCAAATCGCAGAAGTCTCAAATCCATTATTATCTTCCATGTTAGGATGATAGTACTTGAAAATGAAGCTCATTCATGGCAAGACAACATCAGTCCCAAAATCACCTACTCTACCTTATTTCTCATGCAACATGCTGACTGTGTTGGCATAGTGTGCAAGGGTTGAGGAGAGAGGCCTTCTTGGGTACAATTTGTAGTGTTAGGAGGTAGGGAGTGATGGTCTTGGAACTATGATTATGCGGTGCAAAATGGAAATGCAAAAGGCAAGTCAAGGATTGCACAGTGGGCAAGTTCAGGAGGCAAGGGTGCATGCTTGGGCACTGTGACTACATAGTACATAGTAACTGAGGAGGAGGCTCTAGGGATTGCGTAGTTGGCTTTTGCAAGGGTCCAAAAATGACCCCATTGTCCACTAGAAGTGCACAATGTGCAAGGCAAGGAAGGGATAAGTAGAATTACGCATTGAGAAAGTGTAACCAGCAAGACTACATGACTAAGATATGAAGTTACTTAATGCATAGTTGAAGGAGGTTGTCCTCCAGGATTTTATAGTGCACAGTTCTAGGAGATAAGGAATTCATCACTATGGCTTAGGAATGCATATTGCATAGTAGTTGGAGGCTAAAATTTTATCATTGATTGTGTGGGTTGTGAGGACAAAGAAAAATCCAAAATTGCCTAAGTGTGAGATCAGTGAGACAAGAGAGTAAGGGTAAAAGCATATAACAAATCTTAAACATGATCACACACACATATATGATCAACCACATGAAAATAAGATGTGCAGTACCTAAAATCAAACTTTATTCATTGAAACAACAACAAAGTGACACTTATCTCCAAGCATGACACTTAAGATGTAACCCTTTACGACACAAGTATCGAATGCAAAGTGAAAGAGCACAATGCCATGGGAATGTGTCCAATGCATGTCCTTATTATAGATAAGATCCACTAATGAGGAGAATGCATTAGAGGTGCCTCTTAAAAGTGTTCTAGAACTGCCTTTCACAAAGGATGACACTTCCCCTAACAAAAAGAAACACTGGATTTCTTTAGAAATGAACTCGAAAACATAGAGAACAAGTATAGGATCACTCTAACAACTCAAAACTACTATTCACATGATCAATGGGAGGCTCCAAAATTTGAATGTAGGAAAAATTTGGAGGGTGTTGTAACATCGAAAACACTTGACGATTCACTGGAGGAGCCTCAGCTTCTTTGTTCAAGTCTAGATTTGAGCATAAAGTCTAGCCTTTCAAGAAGTATTGATTCAATGTGTGGATCACCTCAGCTTCCCCACTTATCTCGTTTATAGGTGTAGTATCTCCTATTCCCTTTATCAATTCAAACAAAAATTTTAAAAGGCTTTCCATATCTCAATTGTTTCAATAGGGGAGCAAGGTAGTATATATTCATGAGTTTAGGATGATCAAAGTTCTAGTTCCATCTATGGTGTTTCTCTGCTACCGGCAGGCCTGTTCATTTCCACGACATAGCCAATTCAATGAAACACAAGCACTTCTTCACTGCAAGCGAGCCTATTTAGTAACTCGGTGAAGTTGCTTACTTCACCTCTTTACACAGAAATCCTTTCTCTTCTTTCACCCCTTACTTTATTTCCAATATTCCCATTGGAAGTTTATCGGCATTTGTATCACTAAGGTGGAAGAGGGATCCCAAATTATTTATAAGCAAGAGAGTTTGTTCCTTTTGCAAAGATTATTGTATATAGCTCTGAAATTGATATGCTCGCTTTTAGTTTTCTCCTTTCCCTTCTCTACTCGATTGAATCAATAGGCAAAAACACCATTTAATTACAATACCGAGTCAAGGAATTAAGATACTAAAATAGATACAAACATCATGATTCTACTTAGATATTTCCTTTCATAATGAATCATATTTTCCATTCATATGTCATTGACCTTAAAGATATTAGGCCCAAGCAAAGAAGATGGAGCAAAAGTTGGCCAAGAATCGTTGGATGTCAGAATGCCCTTTAAAATTTTCACCACATTTTTCAAAACCAAACAAGACACTTCCACACAAGGTCTTATTTAAATACACTGACCGAAACAAAGGAAAGAAAGAAATGGCAAGGCATGATATGAACAAAAACAAAACAAAAGATAGATAAGGAAATAAATATGTACCCGAGTAGAAACACAACCAAAGGCTGCTACTGAAAATAATGTTTCAGATCTTAGCCATTAACGGGAAGAGAGTCAGTCCTCCCATCTAAGGATTAGAGACAATAAGCATGGTGGCCAATATTTTCATGAATAGTATAGGGTCCAATCCACAAGGATTTAAATTTGGTGTGTTTACCTTTCTCTTCATGGGCCTTGTCCCATTTCAATACTAGGTCTCCCACACTGAACTCCTTATACCCCATAGATTTCTCGCCAAACCAACATTTGATACGACTCTAGTGCACAACAAATTTTTCTTTTGCCTTGCACATTTCTTCCTTAAATTTAAGAAGGGTGTCTATCCTACTTTAAACACAAGACATTGTTTACCTTGGTACTCTTTGGAAAGATGTAAGATCAGGAGGTACAAGTTTGGAAGAAGGATGACTTCTTTTTCCATACACGAGGAAGTAAGGTGAGGTCTTCAGAGAGGGCTTAGGGGTAATATGGTCAACCCACAAGGCATTCATCAATGCACTATGACAGTTCCTTTGCTAAGAGTAAACGATTTTCTTAATCATGCGAATTAAGTTCTTATTTGTATATTCAACTAATTTTTTTTCCTAAGGGTAATAATTAAATAAGTGATTTAAAACAATACCATTTTCCAATGAAAATTCATAAAGTTTTAACGACGAAAAGTAAGTTGCATTGTCAAACACAAGTGATGTAGGAATGCCAAACCTGGTAATGATATTATGTTTGATGAAGTGAATTTTTTTTTTTTTAACAAGAACAGTTTATTTTTATTTGGAGAAGAAAGGTTGGGCCTGAGCCAAACAACCACTATTACATTGTGCTTCAGCTATATGCTTTCAGGTGGTTCAACATCAGTAGAATCTGACTTGATCCATTGGGAATTCGCAGAGAACCAACTTTTACAATTGTTTCTGATAAGATTACATAGAGATCCTTGGTCAATGCATAGAAGACTAAAAAATAGGGGAGACAACTTATGTTCCTATTTCGTTTTCCTCTAATAGGATAAGGCGAGCTTGACAATACCCAAAAATGAATTCTGTAGCACGTCAAATCTGAGTCCTCTGTGTATGGAAAATTTGTTGAGCCGCTTCTTTATCTTGTTTCTTGAATATTGAATGCTTGAGTATTGGTCGTGTTAACAATGACATACCCAATATGAGGTTCTATCTGTGATGCTGGAGCATAATTGTATCAAGGCAGTGCGATCATCAGCGTTCAGGCGTAGTTCGATTTTATGCTGCCTGCGCTAGATTTTGGACAGTCATGGAGACTAAATATTTGCATATGGAGGGTGTAACAAGGGATGCGCTGATCTTGCACTACTTGGTCTTCTCTGTTAAGGAATAGAATGCCATTCTGATGCTTCATCATTCTTTGACAGAGCACCTTGGGCTAAGAGACATCCCATATTTGCCCTTGTGTCGGCTTCCTTGTTTAGAGTTCAGAGGATGTGGTAGAAAGAGCTGGTAGTGAAATTTTGCAGCAGTTTCCTGAGTCTCTCAAGGGTCTTGTTGAGCATTGAGCTATTGAGACGATCACTTGTGTTTAGGATTTTTATCAGGATTTCTGAATCCCCAAAGACTTGAAGGCTTTTCCCTCTGTTTTCCTGAGCAATATGGCATGCTTTGAGCAATACTAGAATCTTTTCCTGGTTGTTAGTGCTCTGACCAAGGCCCCAACTGAAGTTGTCCTTTTTGTGCCCATCTGAGGAGTAGACTAGACCCCCTTCTCTTGATGTCCCCAGGTTTCCTTTGGAGGCTCCGTCAAAGAATATCATAACTTTACCCTGATTTTTCCACCACTTTTGAAACTCCAACTCGGAGATCCAAAGCCGCCACTCTGGGTTGCGGCAAGACCGAGAGGGGTTATTTTTATTGCTAGCCCACCTCAAGGACTCACCTAGCCAGTTGATCTCTTCAGGGAAGAGCGTATTGTCTAGCTTATAAGGTCGATTTTCGTAAGTTTCCAACAACAGTTCTTTGGCTTTAGTAGCCACTACATTGGGAGATTGTAATATGTTATTGAAGATGGCTTCATTCCTAGCTAACCACAGTTCCCAACAGATGTAGTTTGGAATTACATTCCAGATTTTGTCCCATGATGAATTGCTCTTCAATGCGTGAGGGGAGCACTCTTTCTGGGAGACGAAAAGACTAACTACTGAGAGCTTCATTGGAATTTGAGCATTGAGCCCGAGCATTGCTTGCAACCATACTTCTTGAGTGAAGGGGAATTAAATGAACAAATGTTCAATTGTTTCCTGATTCGTGCAGTAGAGAGGGCCTCTATGGGGTCTGATAATTCCACGTTTCACTAAATTATCTCCGATGAGGACCCTTCTGTGCATGAGAATCCAGCAGAAGAAGTTAATCTTTTGGAGGCTAAAGGGGTCCCAAACATGCTGCCAAAGCAAGTAGAGTGGATCTAAGGTTGGTGTTCTTGAAGAATAGCAAAGCCCTACAATGTCGAGTAAGCTCCAGTCTTCCCCTAGCCCCACCTGTCCCTTGAATGGAGATGCACTAGAGCCAGACCTGAGATCTCAGCTAGGAAGAGGTGTAGTTGAGGAAGCAACCAGTCAGGGAGGCTATGGAAAGACTATTCGCTCCAATTCCCTACAGAGTCCTAAGAGCATATATTAGCCAGCTTGTGGATGCCATTCTAAATGATCCAATCATGTAAATCTACAATTTCAGGGGTAAATTTTAGGGGTTGGGGGCCCATGATCTTGTCTTCCCACAACCCAATTCTTTTTCCATTTCCAGGGATTCTGGAGAGATGGTCTTTAAAGAACTCCCAGCCTCGGCTGCATAGCTTCCATAGAGTGGTTCCTTTGCAGGAAGCTCCTTCATCTATATTATTTATTGAGAGCCCATCTAGATACTTTTTAATGAGAACTTGACTTACAGGATGTCGTTGATTTGAAAAGATTTCCTAGAGAATCTTTCCTTCCAAAGCCAGATTGGCCAACTCGGGGTCTCTTACCTGAAGTCCACCTTCAAATAGTGGTCTTTTCACTATGTCACAACTTACTAGGTGATTTTTTTTTATTCCCCTTTCCTCCTCGCCACAGGAAATTTCAAATCAGCTTAGATAGTTGTTTGGTGATCATTTTTGGAGCTAAAAGAAATGAAGCCTGATAGATTGGAAGGGAGGAGAGAACAAGTTTTACAAGAATGAGCTTCCCGACTGAGGTAAGCCACTAGCCGCCCCACACAGTCATTTTTGCCTTGATTTTGCTGATAATTTCCATCCAATGAGGGGCCTTGCTAGTTCCCAATGATAAAGGTAGGCCTAGGTACTTGAATTTGTCCCAGGAGGCGTAGCCTGTGAAGCCCAGGGCTTGAGCAATCTTAAGAATAGTTTGTTTGTCTACCGCCCAGCCATACGTAGCACTTTTACTCCTGTTGACCATAGCTCCGGAAACTCTACAGAAAATTTGGATAACTTCATTGAAAGCCCTTGCAATTTTAATGGAGGCTCCTCCCATAAGGATAGAGTCATCGGTGAACAAGGAATGATTGATTGGTATTGTTCCTTTTATCGCCCTGATGCCTAGAAGTGTCCCATTCAGCTTCTCTGTTATAAGTTTTCTACTTAAGGAATCTGCCATTAGAATGTACAGGAAGGGGGACAGTGGGCAGCCTTGCCTAATGCCCCTCGAAGCTTTGAAGTAGTTAGTTGACCTGCCATTTACTAAAGGGTCTATCCAAGGCAATCCTATACATGCTTTAATCAATTTTATAAAATCAGAATTGAAACCAAAAGTAGAAATAACTTGGAGGAGGAAAGAATGCCGTACTGGTCAAAGGCGTTCACCATGTCCAGCTTAATGACATGCCTTTCTCTTGGCGTTGGTGACTGGAATGAATGATTTCCTACACTAGAATCACGTTGTCCAGGATATTCCTGCCTTTAACAAACCCACTTTGATTGGGAGAGATGTGTTTTTCCAGTAGCGACTTTATTCTATTTGTAAGTAACTTGGTGAGAATTTTGTAGGGAACATTACATAGCGAGATTGGCCTGAAGCGATCAAATGCCACTGGGTTCGCTTCTTTTGGGATTAGCACTAGGAAGTGGAGTTTGTGCTCCTCCCACTTTGGCTTTTTGGAGGAAGCCTTTGATCATTCGAAACAAATTAGCCTTGATGATGTCCCAGCAGATTCTATAGAAATGAATGGAGAACCCATCAGGTCCTGGAGCTTTGTCTGGTTCCATCTTCCATATGACATTGCTGATTTCGTCTTCAGTGAAGGCCTTCAGGAGTCTTGAGTTATCCTCCTCGTTAACCAGTCTTGGAACATGAGTGAGGAATTCTTGTGATTCCTCATCATCATTTGCACCTTATTCTTTGTACAGCTACTGGAAATGAGAGGTTGCAGCCTCTTTTAATAGAGTTGTGCCTTTGAGGACAGCCCCATCTGATGAAGTGATTTCAACAATGTGGTTTCTAGAAAGTCGAGTTCGAGTTTGCTTGTGGAAGAAGGTTGATTTTTTGTCTCCAGATACAAGCTAGAGAGTACATGATTTGATCCTCAAGGATTCTCCCTCCTCTCTAAATGAACGAAGAGTGTTGAGTTGGATTTCTTGCTCATTCTGAATTTCTAAGTAGGTAATGTCTTGTAGCTCCATGTCCCTTTGCAATTCGAGTAGCTGCTTGATGTTCTGCTTTTTATGCCTAGTGAGTGAGTTTGAGGGATTTTTTATCCATTCTTTCAAGGCTGATTTGGTGGCCTTTAGCTTTTGTTCCCACACATAGTTGGGTGATCCATGAACAGGGATGGACCAGGCCTTCATGAATGTATCCGTAAACCCTTCACTATCTGACCAAAGAGGACTGAATCGGAAGGGGATGAGCCCCAAATTTTCCTCTTCTTCAAACAACAAAAGGATGGGTTTATGGTCTAAAGTCAACTTTGGCAGAATTTTCATGGAGATGATCTTCTTTTCGCGAAGGAAGGTGCTCTAAAGTAAGAATCTGTCCAACCGGGTTGAAATGTGCTCCACCCCAATTATGTTGTTTGTACATGTGTAAAGACTTGTTTTTGGCTTAAGGTCCACTAAATCCCATTGTTGAATCATGTATTCCATGAAGGGCGAGAAGTGGTCTATGTTGCTGATTCCTCCTCTTTTTTCCTTTGGGTCAAAGATTAGATTGAAGTCTCCTACTAGAATTATATTCTTGGGGGAGTAAGCATCAAGGAAATTGGACAGGGTTTGCCAGCAATCTTTCTTTTCTGCATAGAGTATAGGGACGTAAAGATTAAAGAGAGTAAAGGTAATCTTACTAGCAAGGTGCCAGAGTCCAGTGTAAATCCAATGTTGCATTTGGAAGGAGCTCTCAAGTTGAAATTTGTATTCCTCCCAGAGGGTAGCAAGCCCACTGCATGTACCCCTTACACTTATTGCTTTTCCGACTTTTGTTTTACATTTTACTTTGTTCAGGTCAAGAAGGGCGTCCCCTTCTATTTTAGTCTCTTGGATCATGAGGATGTCGGGAAATTTTTATTTCAATATGTTCTTGACTACTTTAGCTTTTAAGGGATTCCCCAGTCCTCTAGAGTTCCAAGAGACTAATCGCATTATTTACTAGCAGAGGGGGGGGG
>APFE030472079.1:0-58918 GCA_000404065.3 Pinus taeda | reverse complement strand
AAACAGGGTAAAAGAATCAAAACTTTCCCTGTGACACCCCGTGGCAACTATTTAGCAGTATGATTAGTTCTCCTGTGAGGTCTGGATGATGTGTTCTCCATGACGATTATGTAGCAGGATGATTAGTTCTCCTGTGAGGTCTAGATGATGTGTTCTCCATGACGATTATGTAGTAAAATGATTAGTTCTCCTGTGAGGTTTGATGATGTGTTCTCCATGACGATTATGTAGCAAGATGATTAGTTCTCCTATTGAGGCATCCTACCCATGCAGTCTGGGACTCATAATGTGTTCTCCATGACGATTATGTAGCAGGATGATTAGTTCTCCTGTGAGGTCTGAATGATGTGTTCTCCATGACAATTATGTAGCAAGATGATTAGTTCTCCTGTCGAGGCATCCTACCCATGCAGTCTGGGACTCATGGGAAGTACCTCTCATCTGATCAATGAGCAGGGAAATGAGGATAGGGACCATAATAGTACCGATGGACGCATCGCTATATCTATTGCACTCCCTATGCTAGGATGACCTTCATTGATCTGGGATCAATGATACTAGTCTGAGCCCAGTGGTAGGAGTTGTACCCACTATGACATTGACCTCGATTCAGTTGAGGACTGGTCAGGGACCAGTGGTACACACTCAGAGACTGACTTTGAGTCAATATGATACATTCTCGATAATTTCTTTTTCTTCATAATTCGGACAAAGCAGAGCATAGCAGAACAAAGCAAAGCATAGCAGATCAAAACAGGGTAGAACAGAACAAAGCAGAGCAGAGCAGGGGTCAAGCTGTACAGGGCAGTACATTTGATGGATGAATAGTAGCGACCCACAGACAGATTGCAGATGGAGTTCTCCCTAGTTGAGAGGGAGTGTTAAAATTGGCAACTAGGGCCAAACTCCATGTGGGTCATCTTATTCATGGCTGATAATATTTTTATTAGATTCCTCTCGTCGAGAGGTGTAGGATTGATCTAAAAATTATCAGATTCCGATAAGTATTTATGGAGATATGAATTTATTTTGATTATGGAATAATTATCAAGCTAACCAGCAACTCATGTAGGCTCAGAAGCCCAACAGTCACATATATTCGATCATCAACAGTTGTGTATAAATACAGGAGGTATTTTCCTCATTTGGACTCACTCAACTCATCACATCTCTCTCTCTATCTCTCTCTCTCTCCTGCGCAGAAAAGAGGCTCTTCTCTTACTGCACCGAAAGAGACTCTTCTCTCACACATGTGGAAGGCAGGTGCAAAATTTAGGGCTGCAACTGCAAATCAAAAGTTTGACCAGCGTTGACCATCAGAGTCCCTCCTCAGAACTGCATTGTAGGTGAATCTGGATCTCCTCTGAAGGCCGCATTTTTTGGTGAAGGAATCAAGCCGATCCGACAGTCGGTTTGCAAGATATTGTCTGCCCTAGTTTGGCTGATCTAGGGTTTGTTGCTGCTGATGTAAATCAGATTTATGTACTATTTCTTTTTGCTGAATTATTGAAGATAAAGGAAGATTTGATCAAAGGGTTTCCCCACATTGGGGTTTGTCCCTGGCTAGCTGCCACATCTTGTGTCTCTTGTCTTGGCTTGTTTTCTGTCGATCGTTTAATGTTCTATCTGCACTTTACTTTATGTACATGTGATTGCTAATCTGTTATAAGCATAGAACATATCATAACTTAACAACATGAGATCTCCAATACCCAGAAAGGGTTTGAGCAGATGCTAAACAGTTTGGGAGATATTAAAATAATTAATATTTTTAATGGAGTTCCTAAGTCTAAGCTTAGGGAAAATAAAATATTAATGTGTATTAATATAAAACTGTGTTAGAATGGTCCAAAAGGCATGGATCAAGCCAAATCTAATCTTAGCCGTTGATTAGAGACTTAATCTCGACCGTTGATTTGTCAACTAGAAAAGTATAAAAGGAGGCTTGAGGGTCGCTTAGAGAACAGACTGACGGAGACCAGTCAGTTCAATTTCTGGAGCAGGGTTAGCTGAGAAATTGAACCAGTGGTCTGGAGAGAAGTCAGGAGGCAACAAGTACAGAACAGAAAGACGAGAGATTAGCACAGAGGCAGAAAACGCAAAAGCAGGGCCAGAGGGAGCCACACAGAGGCAGCAGAGACTACGCAGAGCCAGCAGGGAATGCGTCATCCACGCAGAGGCTGCAGGAGTGACGCAAAAGGCCAGCTAGGTTGCGCAGAGTCTCAACAGGTTGACGCAGAGGGTTTCAAGTCATGCAGAGGTCAGTAGGGCTGACGCTAGGTTTGGAAGAAGCGCTGGAAAATTTGTCTATCTATGGGTAAGTCAGTTTGGTAACCTGTTGTACTAGAAAATTGCTGAATAATAAAATCCTCCCTTGCTGCACCGGTTTTCCCACATTGGGTTTTTCCGAGGACATTAGTCCAAATAACTGTGTCAATGTGTTGATTCTTGTGCATATGTTTGTTTCTATATTATAGTGTGATATCTGCAGCAGTGTTTATTTTAATGTTTATTGAAGTAATTTCATGAGTAACTTATGGTGAAATAAGTAGGAAAAGTAAATCAGTTGCTGCAGTGATAGAATTTTCACAGGAAGACACTGAATTGTTGGCAACAGCTCACATGTAAAGCTGCGAGGAGGCCACGGCTCACACGTGTGGCTGACATAGGCCATACAGAAGCGCATGGGGCCAGGTTTTGACACCAGACCAATTTTATTTGCAGGCCGAATTTTTCCATCAGCGGGCTGAGTTTTTCTGAGTGGGTTTTCCTTGGGAACTGTCTCACAGGTTTTCTTAACAGCTGATAATTTCTGCGTATTTCTCTGTGGGTCTTACACAGTATTTTCCAGATTTAAGAAAAATGAAGGAAAAGTGTTGTGGGTAATTTTTTCCGCTGTTCCATGTCATTGATTTCTCATTTTTATTCCTCTGCAAATTAATTTACTGGATTAGAATATCAGCGTATATATTTTACAGCAATTTCTAACTTATTTGCGAGAAATATTTTCTGGGTTTTGCATTAATTGTAGAGATAAAATAGATCAGTGCTGATATTAAAATCTCACAAAATATACACAGGAATTAGGAAATAGATCGCATACTAGGTAACATATAGCAGTATTGTGGTTTGAAAACCTGTAATCCTTGAAGGAAATAAATATATCCTTAAATTTTCTAGTGGAATAAGTTTTAACATAAATAAAACCTTAACTTACCAAGGGAAGTAAAATCGTAGAAGTTACCCCTGTCGAAATACAACTCTGCGAAAAATTGATGGAAATGATTTCAATGATGCTATAAAAAATAATGCAACAATAAATATGTTACTCATTAAACTCTGATGACAACAATACTGATAATTACAACTAACAAAAGGAAGACAGTGCCAATAACATACCGAAAACTTAAAATGAAGCCAGAACAAGAGCATGCTTTCAACCCTTAAGTCTCAACTAGAAAATTAGAAATATGTCAGTTTAATGTAATTCCAATGATAATGGAACCTACAATACATTAACGAGAAAGAGCAGGGTTTGGCATCCTTGGCTGCTTGCTCACTACAGCAACAATTGAATATTTGGAAATAACTAAAAGTTCTCCAGCCACTGTTATAAATAGCTCTCCCTATCTTTCATCAGATGGGAACAGTGACCCTTATCCTCCTATTTTTCTGTATCAGAGATGGGGCTAAAGTGTGCCACAAATTGGGAAAATTATGCTCTTCCTCCACCTGGTCACTCTGCTACAGATGTAGAGACTACCTTCTAGTTGGATTCTGCAAGGAAGATCTCCATCTAATGTCAATTAAGCACAGCCCTTCTTATTTTGGATACCCAATATCAGGCCATGAATGAGACAATGTAAAATGAAATCAACCATTGGTAAACCAAAATATAATTCAAATGATGCTTAACCTTTGATCCACTTAACTGAGCTACGTAATATTATACATAGAAATAAATCTAGAACTTCTAATGCTGTGAAGAAAATCTGGAGGCGTTATGAGCACAGTTAACAGCAATACAGATACTCAGAAAAAACACAAGGATGCATGTACTCAAAAGGAGATTTCCAAACTATGCATCATGTACACTCTATTGTGTATTAGGTATTTAAAGGACTACGAAATTGACAAAGAGAGAGACATTGTGTAAATCAAGATAAGGACTGCAGTTTAAACTTTAGACTCAGTGCTTGGAAGGACACTCTTCTGCTGTGAGCCTAAAGGAGTAAGCCGAAAGGATAAGCACCAGACCAGAACAAAGAATCATGGACTTCTGGAGATTGACTAGGCTAACAGTGGTTCCTCCAAAATTCAAATGGCGAGGAAATGAGACAAATTTATTAATCTCCAACGAATGACCACAATGAGTAGGTGAATGGGACAGAAAAGTAGGTCAACAGTAAATACATAGCGGGAGTGCAGAAGCAGCTCATAGTGCTACTCTATCAACCACAAGAAAAGAGGTACGTAGCTAACTAAAATAAAAATGCAATAAGACCAAAAATCAAAACCATGACAAGTATAAAGGATGGAAAGGCACGGTCAAAATAGAAGCTGAGACAGAAGGGGGGAGAGAGAAGAAGGCTCCTCAACTAAGTCATCCATCAACATGAAAGCATCAACGCACTATCTGGTAATATTGTTACGAGAGTACCAAAGTCAAATGGATTTGGTTTTGTAATCCTAGGTCAGACATACCAATAAAACGTCCAAAGGGAAACATGACTAAACACTTAGGATGACAAGTGTTGGCGAACCTACTTCCCTGACCCACCCAAGATGATAGTGTTTGGGGAGTAGTTTGGTAAGATGCTAGAGTGAGTTAACTAACTGCTGAAAAACCAAACTCATTTGGTTCCCATTGTCCATAATTACTGTGCAAGTCGTCCCCCAATACAGAAATTGTGAGTGAAATGAGCTACCCTCTCGTGGCTAGTATAATTCTTTGCCACAAGAACTAGTTGATGATTGGGGGACGTGTTGGAGAATGTAACTATGTTCGGTCTTCATTAATGTACTTGTTTTATTATTATTATTGTGACTTATTAAAGCATGGGTTTCATGCTTGGGTAACCATGTTTTAGGTCAAAGTCCCCATTGAGGACTTCTAAGATTTATTCTGAGTCAATAGAGTCATTGTAATTTTAAAGAGACCCTTCTTGGGCTTTTGAATCATGTAAAAGGGTTTAATATTGAGTCAAATATGATTTATGTATCATCTACATCAAGTAAACAAAAGGGCGATCAAGTTGGCCCAAGGACCCTAATTCGACCCACAAGAAGCCTATAAATACAAGTTAGTCGAAGTCATTTGGAGCATCAACTCTCAAGCAAGTTCAATATCTCAAGAGTAGCTGGAGAAGAGCGTAGTCTGTGCCAGGAAGCTGAAAGAAGTGTGAGATTGTGGAAGTCTAAGAAGAGGAAGAAAATCGAGATTTTGGTGCCTCTCTCTGTTTCGTGGTCTGGATTGGGAGATTGAAGTCTCCTAAGTTTCGATGTTGCTGGAAGTTGTTGCTTATTCGAAGTTGTTGGAAGGGGTCAAAGATTTGGAAGGTTGACTTGGTGTGGAGGGAAGATCTGATCTTGGTCTAGGGTGAATGGTCTCAAAGAATACTATTGAAACGAAGAATTATTTTCACTGGGTTTTCCCCTCTAGGGGGGTTTTGCCCTGGTTGTTAGTTAAATTATAGTATGTTCTATGCTTAAGAGCAATTTACTTCAAATCTTCTTATTAGCCCAATATCAATTTCCAGTATAGCAATCACATCAACTTGATAGTAAAATACAGATAGAGCATAATGTAAACAATAGAAGACAAGCCAAGACAAGAGAGACAAGATGTGGCACCAGCCAGAGACAAACCCCAATGCGGGGAAACCCTTTGATCAATTCTTCTATATTCTTCAATAATTCAGCTTAGAGAGAGAGATAATACAATATCACAAATCTGTGATTTTTACAACAGCAGTAGTGTAATCCAAATCAGCAAGGTCAAAGCTCGTCAAACAGCTCCCAAGTGACCTCAAGACAAACAAGGAGAACTCGGCCCCCAACAGCAATATATAGCAGCCCAAAACAGTCCTCAAAACATGGTCAAAACAGCAGTCAATATATCAGCTCCTGCAGTCAGCCCTAACCAGTCAACGTTGTCCCAAAACTGTGGTCAAACAAAGGTAAAGAAAGGCTGATCTGAACTGTGGCTAGCAAGATAGAGGCTCCCCACACAAATCCACAGTCAAGGGTGTCTACGCGCTGGTCAACGCAGTCCTCTAGCACCTCGGTCAACCCAAAACAATGTTGTTTTACCTTCCCGCACCCCCCTGCATCCACGTCACAGCTGCTGCTCCTAACTGCGTCCTCTTTCTTCCCACGTGAGAGAGAGAAGCTCCTCATACGCATACCCAAACAAGCTAGGAGAGAGAAGAGATGTGGAGATGAGATGAGTGTGATAATGCCTCAAGGTCTCCTATACTTATATGCCACGTTGAGGTTTAGCTAGGGGTGTGCAACACTACTTTACTTGCTAGCCGACCTTGACAAATTGTCAAGAAATACAAATAAATTCATATCTCCATGAATACATGTCGGAATCGGATGATCGTTAGATCAATCCTACACCTCTCGACAAGAGGAATCAAAGAAAAATATCAATTGCCATAAACGAGGTGACCCACATGGAGTTTGGCCCTAGTTGCCAATTTTAACACTCCCTCTCAACTAAGGAAAACTCCATCTGCTAATCCATCTCTCTGTCAGTGCTATCTCTGCCATCAAATGCACTGCCCTGCACTGCTCTGCTCTGCTGAACAATGAAGAAGAAGAAATGATCGAGAATGTATCATACCATCCTCTACTGACCAGAAGTCAATCCCAGATAAAAGAGTGTCTAATAAAACTCTTACTGACCCAAAGTCAGTCCCAATGAAGAGAGTGTGTCATACCACTCTTACTGATCCGAAATCAATTAAATATAAAGAGAGGGTCTCATACCACTCTTACTGACCCGAAGTTAGTTCCAATTGATCCCAGATCAATGTCATCCTTGCATAGGGAGTACGGTAGATACACGATGCGTCCATTAGTACTACTATGGTCCCTATCCTCATTTCCCTACTCATTGGCCAGATGAGAGGTACTTCCCATGCGTCCCAGATTGCATGGGTAGGATGTCTCAACAGGAGAAGAATGAACCATTCTTCCTACCTACATGTCGCCATGGGGTATCACAGGGGAAGGCTAAACCATTCACCATGTACACAGTGCACCACTAGAGGAGGGTGAGTTACCCTATGGTCGCTCGTCGCTTCAAGAAGTACCCCAAGCCCTACGGAGCTCCCAGAGCTCAATGTATGCATCATACAGGACCCTCATAAGAGGGTCTCTCCACGACTCCTAGTCGTTCTCGGAAAGTCAAGAATTTGACCTTTCCCAGGCGCTTCGTCAGAATGTCGGCGACTTGCTCATCAATCCCAATATGATGGAGCCTTATTGCTCCTCGTGGTACCATATAAATGAATTCCACTCTGGTTGTCGCAGAGGATCATGGTAGCATCCAACGTATGTCCAAACAGCTCACTAAAGAGCTTCCGCAACCAGACAACTTCACAAGAGGCCATACTCGCAGCAATGTACTCAGCCTCAGCGGTGCTCAAATCCACCAACTTTTGCTTGTTGCTCATCTAGGAAATCGAAGCAGAACCCAAAGAGAAACAGCACCCAAAAGTGCTCTTTCGATTCACCACACTGCTTGCCCAATCAACATCGGAATATCCATGTAGCCTCACATCTCTGGCAGTGTATCTCAACCCATGAGTGATTGTGCCTCGAAGATATCTCAGAAGATTCTTCGCACCAATCCAATGTGAGTGATAAGGCTCAACCATATATTGGCTCAACATGTTGACTGCAAAACATATATCCGGATGGAAGTTCACCAAGAACATCAATGCTCCTATGAGTTGATGATACTCAGAAGCATTTCCCAAAACAAGTCTAGCAGCACACCGCATAACTTCTTGAAGTTAAGCTCCATCGAGGTAGTCATGGGCTTGCAATCCACCATACCAAATCTCTCCATATCTTCACCACATATTTTCCTTGAGATAGGAAAATTTCTCCTGGCTTTTGCCAGACCTCCAATCCTAGGAAATAGTGTGCATCAGTCCTAGGTCCTTCATCTCAAATTCGAAAGCCAAATCCCCCTTACATTTGTGAATGAGAGGGTTTGCACTTGTCAAGAAAAGGTCGTCAACATACAACACCAATATGAGAGACTTATCATCCTCAACCTTAAAGTAAAGGTTTGGATCGGCTTCACTCCTAGTGAATCCCAGCTTCATCAAGTAGCTATCGATCCTCTCATACCAAGCTCAGGGTGCTTGCTTGAGCCCATAGAGAGCTTTCTTCAACCTGCATATGTGGAATTCCCGATTATGAATCTCAAACCCCTCGGGTTGTTCCACATAGACTTCCTCTTTAATCGAGCCATGCAAGAACGTGGTTTTGACAGCCATCTGATGTAAGTTCCATCCTTGTGAAATGGCAAGGGCTATGATCGAGCGAATGGTGGTGTATCGGGCAACAGGTGCAAATATCTCATCATAATCCACACCTTCCTTTTGAGAGAAGCCTCGAGCAACAAAGAGAGCCTTATACTTTTCAGCACTCTCATTGGCTCCATGCTTTATTTTGCAAAGCCACTTCGAGGTGACAACTGTTTTGTCTTGGGGTCTGGACTCGTATTCCTCATTCATAGCATCCTTCCATACTTGATGCTTCACAGCTTCTTCGAACAATGAAGGCTCATTTTGAATGATGGTGCTCATAATGGTCAAGTATTTCTGATACCTGGTCAGCTTCTTACTTTCACGGAAAGTCCCACTGGGTGCAATATGACTCTCGTCATCTTCAAGAGTTACCCTAAGCCATGAGGGCCTCTTCCTCAAAGAGGAAGGCTCTTGCGGAGGGGGATCAATAGGATCCATAGGTTCTTCAACATCGGGCATCGTCTCATCTTCCTTCTCATCTGGCTCCTGGTGTCAACTTTTTTATCTTTCCTTAGAATAGAAAGATTGTCAACCTTGCTAAGAGCCATATCTTTGTCAAAGGTGACATCATGACTTATCTCGACTTCCCTTTGACCAGCCACATAGATTCTATAGCCCTTAGAATTTTCGTTATAGCCCACGAAGATTCCCTTATTTCCAGAAGCACCCAATCTGTTTCTTTTCTCTTTCATCACACGAAAATATACGAGACTTCCAAAAATTCTAAAACGAGACACATTAGGTTTCTTACCAGTGAACATTTCTTCGGGAGCCTTTAAATCCAATGCTTGATGAGGGCATCAGTTTTGAACATATACAGTGTGTTTGCAGCTTCGGCCCATAGAAACTTCGAAAGCCTTTGATCATGGAGCATGGAACGAACAGCTTCCAAAATTGTACTATTCTTTCTTTCAGCCAGACCATTCTGCTCAGGAGTGTATGGTGTTGTGGTCTCCCTCTTAATGCCAGCTTCCTCACAAAAGACATGGAACTCATTGGATTCATACTCAGTCCCATTATCAATCCTTAAGATCTTGATCCTCTTCTCGGTTTGATTCTCGACCAAGGCTTTGAAGTGAACCAGGAGAACACCTCATCCTTCTTTTTCAAGAAGTATATCCAAGTCTTGCGAGAATAATCATTTGTAAAAATGAGATAATATAAATATCCTCCCAAAGAGTTCACAGGCATCATACCAGATATGTCAGAGTGAACCAACTACAAAATGTCGAAGGTCTTACTATGGCTTGAGGGGAATGGTCCATGCTCTACTTTAAACTCAGGCATCCCTGTCACCATCTGTCTCACATCGAGTAGAACCTTATAAGGAAGGTGGGCAAACCTCCGGTGCCATAGTTCAGACTATAGAGTTGTGTCGCAAGACATGACTCCCAACAGACTTCCTCCAACTTAATATAAAGAGTCAACCAGAAACCCAAGAGTGAAAGCATCTTTAAAATTCTTTTTCCACACATGTACCTTGCCATCGATGAAGGCCACCTTGTAGCCTTTGTCTTCCATTCCTGAAATGGACACCAGGTTCTTCTTGAGATTAGGTACATATAGGACTTCTTGCAAATGAACTGTGTTACCCTGATTTAATTGAAGAGTAACATTCCCTACACCCTTTACGGGATAGATGGAATTGTCTCCAAGAATAATCTCCAAGTTTGTCTCCTTCTCTATCAGATTAGAGACAACTTCCTTGTAACCAGTGAAGTGCCTTGAGGCACCACTATCAATAAACGAATTTCCCAACGAATCCAGAGGAGAGGTAGTGGAGAGGGCCAATATAAGACAATATTCATCTTGCCTATTGTTAACAACATTTGATTAATGCCTAGAGTTCCTTGCTTTCTTGGAAGGTAGACCACTTCCTTGATTTCCCGCATTCCGCTTTCCTTTTCCATTGAACCTGCCATTCCTTTTATTGTGGTTGGAGTTGCCCCGAGAGTGATTTTGATCATCGTCATGTGATGTGTCCTTTCTATTTGGACACTGCCTCACATAATGACCAAATTTATTGCAAACAAAACATCTTCCTTTCCTTCCAACCTTTGATGTGGGCTTTCCTTTGAAATGACCTTTGGCCCCAGAATTATTTCTCCTTTTGGCATGAGAGGAGAAAGTAGTGGGGTTGCCTTTGCTTGAAGGCATTTATTGCTCCACCATCCTTGTCTCTTCTTGAATGCATCTCGACATCAATTCTTCAAATCCCAGAATTCGATCATTGTTGAGAAGAGTGGTTCTAAATATATACCATTCGGATGGGAGCCCTCCAAAGGTAGTGATAGTTAGTTCCTTGTCAAGAATGACTTCTTCAATATATAGGAGATCATTCCTGATCTTAGTGATCCTTAAGAAGTAGGATTGAATATCTTCATCCTTTCCCTTCTTAATATCCTTCAACTTATTTTTGAGGAACAAAACTTGATTTGCATCACTAACTTTAAACAAGCTTACCAGTTATCATAGATCTCCTTGGAGGTGTTTAGCTCAAAAATGTAGGCCACCAAACGCTTGTCAATTGAATCTCGGATGATCTTCTTTGCTTTGACTTCACCCCTAGTATATTTGTTCCTTGTAGCAGCCAGTGCATTTGATGGAGGCTCTGTAATTCTACAACTCACATGGTCCAACACTTCCTGCTCTTCCAATGTCAGATCAAGAGACATCTTCCATCCGTGATAGTCAGACTCCTCACGGAGCTTGTCTTCAGAAGGGAAATGTGATGAGGAACCCATGAAGCCTTTTGACTTTTTCCAACTGACTTCGATGATTACTCTTGCTCCTGTTTGGACTTTGTCTTCACCTCAGCTCTGATACCATGTTAAATTAAGGTATGTTCTATGCTTAAAAGCAATTTACTTCAAATCTTTTTATTACCCCAATATCAATTCCCAGTATAGCAATCACATCAACATGATAGTAAAATGCAGATAGAACATAAATGTAAACAACAGAAGACAAGCCAAGACAAGAGAGACAAGATGTGGCACCAACCAGGGACAAACCCCAAGAATCCTTGACTCTTGACCTTGTTGAACAAGTATCTAGAAAACCCTAACCTAATGGTATGCTAATTTGAATGTCTGAAACCCTAAGCTGCTTAGCAATATTGTGAAATGTTATTTAATGTTTTTATTGATGATGTCATGTTTCGGATTTTGGTATGATCAGGAAAACCTAACTTGTTAGGGTTGAATGATAAGGACTAAAATCTCAAACATTTCAAGTTTTAGTAATGTTGGGTTTGCTATGTTTCTACATTGAAACCCTAGCTCATTAGGGTTTGGTGGAATGTGTGAGAAAGACCCTTTCAATGACTTAGAAATGATTTCCTTGGTATGGATGTGTTTGTCAAATCAAAATCTAGTTTAATCAAGTTTGTATAGTTTGTATGTCTAACTCTTATTTGATATTTTTGTGAAGTTGGGTTTAACTACCATATGATACGAAATGTATTTGTGTGATGATAAAATCTAGGCATATATAGATATGTCCTTTTGGTCGAATCCTTAGCTTGGTCTAGGTCAGATATATTGATGTTGTCGAACATATGATATGCTTATGAATTCCTAGATATGTGCGTTGACCTAGTTATTGATGGTCATCAGTCTTAGGATGTAATGGAAATCCTTGTCTGAGACTCTAGGATGATGATATTTGGCAATCTAGGGTTCGTAGCTAAATCCTAGTAGTAGTTAAATTCTCTAGTATGTGTGATATAACAATCTAAGATCTATTTAATGATTGGGATTGTGAAAATAGAATTCTAGGGTTTTGGAGTTGAACCTTAGTAGAACTAAGTTCTCTGGTGTATGATGACAATGTGATAATTTGAGATTTGTGTAAGATTGTTGAAATCTGAGTTTTGGTTGGGATTGATGGTTGATCGGAAATCTAGGGTTTGCAACTAACCGTAGTGGAAGTTGGTCATGTTAATGACTATGTTGTGATTGTTTTTTGATTGATTCCTTTGTAAGAAATCTAGGATTTGTTTGAAACCCTAGTGAGAAGTCTAACATATGATTTTTTTAAAAGTTGTCAGATGCTTTATATTTGTCTAAATTGTTTCTAGGGTTTGCTACATGTTGTAGTAAGGTATGTCATATCTTTGGAGCAAACATTGGAACCCTAGATGTAATGAAGGTTTATTATGATGTAGTCTAGGGTTTGTGGCAAAGTCCCTAGCAAGATATTGAAGAGTATATGTCTCTTGTTTTTAAGGTTTGGGTATCTGATATGTATAAAGTTGAAATGCTTCTATGATTCTGATATGGCTAACTTCATGCTTCTATAGTTTTAGTTGTACTTGTTATCTAAGTTGTGCAGGTACACAATCTTCAATTTGATGAAGATGCTCGATATGACAAGCATGATGAGGATGATAATAACTTCGATGAAATGGTTGGAAGCCGCGAAAGATTCTTGATGCATGAGAAGTAGGAAAGTAAAGTATATAATTGAGGAATATTTTGTCAAAGATTCAGTTGATAGTCCTACTAAGTTGAGGAGCAACATCTAGAACAACCTTGGAGGTTTGTATTTGATTATGTACTTGTGAGAGTATATTATTGACTCGGGTTGTGTTTGTACAGGTAAATCTCTCGAAGGTTTTTGATAGCATGCTGGTTACCGATTAGTTTGATCGAGAGAGATTTTTGGTCCTTGATCTATTGGATCAAGGGGTGTTGAGGATTTGTGAGTGAAGCATTGCCTGGGAGGACATTTGGCCAGCACATTGTGTTGATGTCTCGAAGGTGGAAAGGTGGTGTTGGTTATTGAGCTCTGTATTTTGGATACACACCTGGATCTTTGGTTTGGTGGTTAGCAAGTAAGCCTGATGGTACCTAGAGGGGTTGAACACTTGAGTCCATCTTATTCCCACTTGGATAGATTGCCCTGGTGAAGAATCTAGTCCATGGCATTGCGGTGCTTAAATTGTAGAGAGACCAATCGATAGATTAACCTAGTTAGGAATATAGTCTGTGGCAATGCAGTGCCTAAATTGTTGAGAGACCAATGGATAGATTGCCCTGGTCAGGAATCTAGTCCATGGCATTGCGGTGCTTAAAGTTCTTCATGGTTCATATAGTTTGAGATCTTCCATTGTACATGTAAATTATGAATACCTCCCTAGTTAAGAGTGGGTGTTGGAAAATGTAACTATGTTCATTCTTCATTAATGTACTTGTCAAAAGAATAAAGAAAAGAATTTTTATTATTATTATTGTGACTTTATTAACGCATGGGTTTCCTGCTTGGGCCACCATGTTTTAGGTCAAATTCCCCATTGAGGACTTCTAGGATTTATTCTGAGTCAATAGAGTCGTAATTTTAAAGAGACCCTTCTTGGCTATGTTGCACAAAACTTCAGAGAACTCGGTGTTTCGGGCTGTACCCATACCCGAAACTCCGAAACTTGGCCGAAACTCTATCGA
Source organism: Pinus taeda (assembly GCA_000404065.3). Classification (NCBI taxonomy): domain Eukaryota; kingdom Viridiplantae; phylum Streptophyta; class Pinopsida; order Pinales; family Pinaceae; genus Pinus; species Pinus taeda. Next base: position 44,922 of record APFE030472079.1, on the reverse strand, counting down.
AACTGACCATCATGTAATCATCTATTAGAGTTAATATAGACTTGTTTTTCCTTTTAAATTGTATATATGGGTCTAATTCCCTTTTTTCTTGCAAGATAATGTGTTATTCACTTATATATTATAAATAATATGAATGATGTTTAGCTAATGTTTCAGCCGATGTTTCCATTTTTGGGAGGTGACTTTCTAAACGTACTTGTTTCGGAAACTCAAAACATTTCTACGCTTCGAGCAACTTACCTTCTTGGGCTTTTGAATCATGTAAAAAGTTTTAGTATTGAGTCAAATATGATTTATGTATCCTCCACATCAAGTCGACCTAAGGGCAATCAAGCCGGCCCAATGACCCTAATTCGACCCACAAGAAGCCTATAAATACAAGCTACTCGAAGTCATTTGGAGCATCCACTCTCAAGCAAGTTCGATATCTCAAGAGTAGCTGAAGAAGTGCGAACTTTGTGCTGGGAAGCCAAAAGAAGTGTGAGTTTGTGGAAGTCTAAGAAGAGGAAGAAAATGGAGATTTTGGTGCCTCTCTCTCTTTGTTTCGTGGTCTGGATTCGGAGATCGAAGTCTCCTAAGTTTTGTTGTTGTCGGAAGCTGTTGCATAGTCGAAGTTGTTGAAAGGGGTCGAAGATTTGGAAGGATGACTTGGTGTGGAGGGAGGTCTGGTCTTGGTCTAGGGTGAAGAGTCTCGAAGAATACAATTGAAAGGAAGAATCATCTCCACTAGGTTTTCCCCTCTAGGGGGCTTTTTGCCTGGCATAGTGCTTATATCTTGTGTCTCTTGTTTTGTGATCTTCATACACACATAATATGGTAATTGCTTGATGAAAGATAAGATAATAAAGAAGTAAAAGAAGCCAACACATTCACAAGTAATTATCAAGAAAGGACAACCAAACCCTAATATAACAACTTTGATTTTCCAACATGGTATTAGAGCTAAAGTCAGGAACAATCGAAGATCACATTGTTGGCATGGATTCTCCTTCTAGGATGAACTACATAAGAATGGGTTTCAACACTGTTGGAAGCTGGATCAAGAAGGTCATCTACTAATTGTTCAACAAGGTCAAGAATCAAGGATTTTGGCTGCTCTTACAGGTTCTCTTGCTGATGACAATGCATGGATCATTTAGTGAAGCATCGAGACACATGACATGTGAAAGTAAACACTTTCATACATTATCAAAGGAACCATCTTCTCATGCAGTGGAATTGGGTCACAACAAAAGCTATGTTGTCAAAGGCCTGGGATCAACATCGATGAAGTTGGATAATGGATCGAAGTTGCATCTCAACAACATTCTATATGTTCCATGTTTGAAAAAGAATTTGCTTTCTATTTCTTGTTTAGAAGATAAAGGGGAAAAACTACTTTTGTTTATGAAAAGACTCCAGTATTGATAAAGTTATGGTTATTGAAGTTCGTGAAACTAGGTCTAAAGAGATATTAGACCTCATCCATTCCGATGTGTGTGCGCCCATGTCTGACAAATCACTTGGAGGTCATCTCTACTATGTGACATTCATTGATGATCATTCTAGAAAGACATGGCTCTACCTCCTCAAGACAAAAGATGAAGTATTTTATAAGTTCAAGGAGTTTAGGGCTGAAGTGGAAACCCTAACCAAAAGAAAGATAAAAACTCTGAGGTCTGACAATGGTGAGGAATACACTTCTAAGGAATTGATTGCATATTGTAAGGAAGCAGGTATTAAGAGGAAGCTCAGTGTTCCCTATTATCCCAAACAAATTGGATTGGCCGAAAGGAAGAATAGGTCAATTGAAGGCGACATTCGAGCTATGATCCTTGATCAAGATCTACCAAAGTTTTCATGGGGAGAAGCAGCGATGCAAGTAGTATACATTCAAAATAGAAGTCCTCATAAAAGTCTTGATAATACAACACCTAAAGAAGTATTCACAACAAAGAAGCTAAGTGTGCATCACCTCTGGAATCTTTGGAAGTCCGGCATATATTCATGTTCCGAAAGACATTTGCTATATTCTCAAGGAGTATGAAAGAGTACCTCTCAAGACAAGGTTTGTCAAAGAACAAAGGTATGCTTTAAAACATTGATTTCTTTTGTTTATTCATTTGACAATCTATTACTAACATTGTTATGTCTAGTTGTATTGTTTTGGGTGATTCATCTCTTGATAAATCTACCCACCCCACTCATATTCTTAACTGATTTTGTAGAACCCTAGACAGTATCAAGAAAACCCTAACCTAAGGGTATGCTAATGTGAATGTCTGAAACCCTAAGTTGCTTAGGGATATTGGGAAATGTTATTTTAAGTTTTTATTGATGATGTCATGTTTCGGATTTTGGTATGATCAAGAAAACCTAACTTGAAAGGGTTGAACGATAAGGTCTAAAATCTCGAACCTTTGAAGTTTTGGTAATGTTGGGTTTGTTATGTTTCTACATTGAAAACCTAGCTCATTAGGGTTTGCTGGAATGTGTGAGCAAGACCCTTTTAATGGCTTAGAAATGATTTCCTTGGTATGGGTGTGTTTGTCAAATCAAAATCTAGTTTAATCAAGTTTTTATAGTTGTATGCCTAACTCTTATTTGATATTTTTGTGAAGTTGGGTTTAACTAACACATGATATGGAATGTATTTGCATGATCATAAAATCTAGGCATATATAGATATGTCCTTTTGGTCGAATCCCTAGCTTGGTCTAGGACAGATATATTGATGTTGTCGGGCATATGATATGCTTATGAATTCCTAGATATGTGTGTTGACCTAGTTATTGATGGTCATCAGTCTTAGGATTTATTGGAAGTCCTTGTCTGAGACTCTAGGATGATGACATATGGCAATCTAGGGTTCACAGCGAAATCCTAGTAGTAGTTAAATTCTCTAGTATGTGTGATATAACAATCTAAGATCTATTTAATGATTGGGATTGTGAAAATGGAATTCTAGGGTTTTGTAGGTGAACCTTAGTAGAACTAAGATCTCTGATGTATGATAACAATGTGATAATTTGAGATTTGTGTAAGATTGTTGAAATCTGAGTTTTGGTTGGGATTGATGGTTGACCGGAAATCTAGGGTTTACAACTAACACTAGTGGAAGTTGGTCATGTTAATGACTAAGTTGTGATTGTTTTTTGATTGATTCCTTTGTATGAAATCTAGGAATTTGTTAAACCCTAGTGAGAAGTCTAACATATGATTTTTTTAAAAGTTGTCAGATGCTTTATATTTGTCTGAATTGTTTCTAGGGTTTTCTATATGTTGTAGTAAGGTATGTCATATCTTTGGAGCAAACATTGGAACCCTAGATGTAATGAAAGTTTATTATGTAGTCTAGGGTTTATGATAAAGTCCCTAGCAATATATTAAAGAGTATATGTTTCTTTTTCGAAAATCTGGGTATCTTATATGTATAAAGTTGAAATGCTTCTGTGATTCTGATATGGCTAACTTCATGCTTCTATAGTTTTGGTTGTACTTGCTATCTAAGATGTGCAGGTACACAATCTTCAATTTGGTGAAGATGCTCGATATGACAAGCATAATGACGATGATAATAACTTTGATGAAATGGTTGGAAGTCATGAAAGATTCTCCGATGACAAAAAGAGGAAGCTAATCTCCCTAAGGAAGCCTGCATAGAAGAGATTTCCCTAAGATTAAGAGGGAGTATGGATGAAGAGATTCTTCCTAGTTGAGAGGGAGGGCATAGCTTCGTTTTGATTAATAATTTTTGGAGGATATGTTGTTGCATGAGAAATAGGAAAGGAAAGTATATAATTGAGGAATCTTCTGTCAAAGATTCGATTGATAGTCCTACTAAGTTGAGGAGCAACATCTAGAATGACCCTGGAGGTTTGTATTTGATTATATACATGTGAAAGTATATTATTGATTGGGGTTGTGTTTGTACAGGTAAATCTCTAGAAGGTTTTTGATAGCATGTTGGTTACCAATCAGTTTGATCGAGAGAGATTTCTGGTCCTTGATTTGTTGGATCAAAGGGGTGTTGAGGCTTTGTGAGTGAAGCATTGCCTGGGAGGACATCTGGCCGGCACTTTTTGTTGATGTCCCAAAGCTGGAAAAGTCGTTTTGGTTAGCAAGTAAGCCAAATTGTACCTAGAGGGGCTGAAAGCTTGAATCCATCTTATTCCCACTTGGATAGATTTCCCTGGTCAAGAATCTAGTCCATGGCATTCCAATGCCTAAATTGTTGAGAGACCAATGGATAGATTAATGTGGTCAGGAATCTAGTCTGTGGCAAATGCGGTGCCTAAATTGTTCAGAGACCAATGGATAGATTGCCTTGGTCAGGAATCTAGCCCATGGCATTGTAGTGCTTAAAGTTCTTCATGGTTCATATAGTTTTTATGAATACCTTCCTAGTTAAGAGGGAGTGTTGGAAAATGTAACTATGTTCGGTCTTCATTAATGTACTTGGGTCATCATATAATGTACTTATCAAAAGAATAAAGAAAATAATTTTTATTATTATTATTGTGACTTATTAAAGCATGGGTTTCATATTTGGGTCACCATATTTTAGGTCAAAGTCCCCATTTTTGGACTATTAGGATTTATTCTGAGTCAATAGAGTTGTAACTTTACAGAGACCCTTCTTAGCTATGTTGCACAAAACCTCAAAGAACCCAGCGTTTCGGGTCGAACCCATACCAGAAATTCCAAAATGTGGCCAAGACTTTGTCGAAACTCAACCATCATGTAATCATCTATTAGAGTTAATATCAATGTTGCGAACATCGTGATCGGGATTAAATCAGTGAGGGTCTGAAATCGGAAAATTCGGGATAAAATCGCGATTTTCGGAACGCTGGTTAAAATAGACTTGTTTTTCCTTTTAAATTGTCATATATGGGTCTTATTCCCCCTTTTCTTGCAAGATAATGTGTTATTCACTTATTTATTTATATATATTTTTTCATATATACATATATGATGTTTCGACTAACATTTCAGCCGGTGTTAGCATTTTTGGGAGGTGATGTTTCAAAAACGTCCCTGTTTGGGAAACTCTAAAACATTTCAACATTTCAAGCAACTTAGCTTCTTGGGCTTTTGAATCATGTAAAAAGGTTTAGTATTGAGTCAAATATGATTTATGTATCCTCCACATCAAGTCGGCCTAAGGGCGATCAAGTCGGCCCAAGGACCCTAATTCGACCCACAAGAAGCTTCTAAATACAAGCTAGTCGAAGTCATTTGGAGCATCCACTCTCAAGCAAGTTCGATATCTCAAGAGTAGTTGGAGAAGTGTGAAGTCTGTGTCGGGAAGCTGAAAGAAGTGCGAGTTTGTGGAAGTCTACGAAGAGGAAGAAAATCGATATTTTGGTGCCTCTCTCTCTCTCTCTCTATTTCGTCGTCTGGATTGGGAGAGCGAAGTCTCCTAAGTTTCGTTGCTGCCAGAAGCTATTCCCTAGTCAAAATTGTTGGAAGGGTTCGAAGATTTGGACGGCTAACTTGGTGTGGAGGGAAGGTCTAGTCTTGGTCTAGGGTGAAGAGTCTCAAAGAATATTATTGAAATGAAGAATTATCTTCACTGGGTTTCCCCCTCTAGGGGGGTTTTTCCCTAGCAGAGTACCTATATCTTGTGTCTCTTGTTTTGTGATCTTGATCCACACATAATATGGTAATTACTTGATGAAAGATAAGATAAGGAAGAAGTAAAAGAAGCCAACACATTCACAAGTAATTATCAAGAAAGGACAATCAAACCCTAATATAACTACTTTTAATTTTCCAACATGGTATCAAAGCTAAGGTCAAGAACAATCGAAGATCACTTTGTTGCTATGTGATTCGTTCTCCACTTTTCACTAGTTTCAATCCCACTTCTTCACCCCTGTGAGCATCACCCGATGCAATGAGTGCTAAGTGAACTATTCAAAAATCATGAGAAATTAGTCAGTTACGACTACCTCTCATGGAAATGGTCATACGTTTGAATGACTTACTTAACGCAGTTGAATCCCAAAATGATATCTAATATAATGCACTGCGTAATCCCCCATACTTAAATTCAAAATGAGTCAAGGGATCTCTACTTGAATAGTTCATGAGGCACAATACTTGCTAAGGTTTTGCAAATGGGATAGCAAGCTAAGTGGGCTTGATTGTGGGAAAACTCCACAGTTAAGCGTGCTTGAGCCAGAGGAGTTCTGGGATGGGTGACCTCCTAGGAAGTCCTGGTTACTGGGTGCAAGCCCCGGAAGTGATGATTGATGCTATGTGATTCGTTCTTCACATTTCACTAGTTTCAATCCCACTTCTTCACCCCTGTGAGCATCACCCGATGCAATGAGTGCTAAGTGAACTATTCAAAAATCATGAGAAATTAGTCAGTTACGACTACCTCTCATGGAAATGGTCATGGTGAATGACTTACTTAACGCAGTTGAATACCAAAAAATGATATCTAAAAAAGGTATACTTTAAAACATTGATTTCTTTTGTTTATTAATTTGACAATCTACTACTAACATTCTTGTGTCTAGCTATATTGAATAATAGTGATTCTTGTTTTGAGGGATTCATCTCTTGATAAATCTACCCACCCCACTCATTTTCTTAATTGATTTTGTAGAACCCTAGATAGATTCTGGAAAACCCTAACCTAAGTGTATGCTAATGTGAATTTTTGAAACCCTAAGTTGCCTAGGGATATTGTAAAATGTTATTTGAAGTTTTTATTGATGATGTCATGTTTGGGATTTTGGTATGATCAAGAAAACCTAACTTGTTAGGGTTGAATGGTAAGGTCTAAAATGACGACCCTTTGATGTTTTGATAATGTTGGGTTTGTTATGTTTCTACATTGAAACCCTAACTCATTAGAGTTTGGTGGAATGTGTGAGCAAGGCCCTTTCAATGACTTAGAAATGATTTCCTTGGTATGGGTGTGCTTTTCAGATCAAACCCTAGCCTAATCAAGTTTGTATGTCTAACTCTTATTTAATATTTTTGTGAAGTTGGGTTTGACTAACACGTGATATGAAATGTATTTGCAAAATGATAAAATCTAGGCATATACATATATGTCCTTTTGGTCGAATCCCTAGCTTGGTCTAGGTCAGATATATTGATGTTGTCGGACATATGATATGCTTATGAATTCCTAGATATGTGTGTTGACCTAGTTATTGATGGTCATCAAACTTAGGATTTAATGGAAGTCCTCGTCTGAGATTCTAGGATGATGATATTTGGAAATCTATGGTTCGCAGCTAAATCCTAGTAGTAGTTAAATTTTCTAGTATGTGTGATATAACAATCTAAGATCTATTTAATGATTGGGATTGGGAAAAAGGAATTCTAGGGTTTTGGAGTTGAACCTTAGTAGAAGTAAAATCTTTGATGTATGATGACAATGTGATAGTTTGAGATTTGTATGATGACAATATGATAGTCTGAGTTTTGGTTGGGATAGATGGTTGATCAAAAATCTATGGTCTGCAACTAACCCTAGTGGAAGTTGGTCATGTTAATGTCTAATTTGTGATCGTCTTTTGATTGATTCCTTTGTATGAAATCTAGGATTAGTTTGAAACCCTAGTGAGAAGTCTAACATATGAATTTTTTAAAAGTTGTCAGATGCTTTATATTTGTTTGACTTGTTTCTAGGGTTTGATATATGTTCTTCCTAGTCATGGGCTTCCCCCTCCATGTGCAGTGTGGCCATCTTGATGGCTTCCTGTTCTGTCATCCGGTTGAGTTGGAAGTAGTTGTCCATATTCTCAACCCAAGCCCTAGCAGTGCACTTGGCAGGGCAATGTAATGTAGGGAAGTACATCCTCCCTATGGTCCTTTGCAGCTCATAGCTTTGTATACCCTGTCCTCCATAGCCCTTGCTCTTCTCATTTTGCTTGAGCTTGCAGAAATCTCTGAAAGGGAGTGCTTCCCTGAAGTCTGCATCCATAGATTGCCCCTCTAAAATGATCTCCCATCTGTGTGGGGTCTTCACCCTTTGCTGGTTCAATCTGTGCCACAGGTACGAAAGATGGCAGTGTGGCACAAGTTGGCCCACTAGCTGATGGGTGTTGTGCTGCTGGTGTGGGGTGATCGAATGGCTGGGAGTCTCCAAAAGTTTCCCCAAATAGAAACCCTCTGGGAGTGGTTCTCTCTCTGTTCTACATCTTTATCTCCTCCATCATCTCTTTATGGCCCTTGGCTAAGTCATTCAAAGCCTTCGGGACATTGTCGAAAGCCATCTCTTCCTTGCTCTTGGGTTCCACCATGTCCGCCTCTTCTACCATTGCTTTCCCCCTGTCCTCCGTGTCTAGAGTAATCTCCAGCTCTCTTTCTCTGCTCTGGTATCTCTGCCTTTTGTATGTGATGTTTTGTTGGTCCCCTTTTCTCATAGGAGAAAATCCCCACAGCTGGGCCAAGACCTAGGCTCTGATACCACTATAATGTTCCTCAGTACAAATAAAAGTGATATACAAGCATACAATTAGTTCAGCAAATAATAAAACGAAATAGACACTAAGCACCCATGGAAATGCTGGAAATAAGGAACTACTAAGCCATGTTACTACTTCAAGAGTAAAATGCAATAGTAAATAGAATGGTGCACCTGTGCTTGTCTCAATGGAAATCATGACCAAACCCAGGTGAACAATAGTTGAATTGAAGGTCGCTACAACTGTTGCACCAAACTGCAATGCGCTGCCTAGATCATTGCTCTTTCTGCTAATTTCAAAGGGTTGGAATCACTACTTCCCTTGCTCAGAAAATTATCAAATTCGAGCTCGTAACTCCTTGGCCTAAACCCCAGAAAAACCCACGAAGGAATTTGGCTAGTTCCGACTTCTCAAATTCAACCACCAAGGAGCCCAACTTCAGCTACTACTGCAAAACTCGCCGTGTTGGATTCTGACTATAAAACCTCCTGGAAAGTGTCCAAAACTATTGGGATGATCCCTCCTGCAGATCTCCTAAATTCCCAGATGAGTTTCCGGGCAGTAGCTCTTGCCCTCAAGACCCACGAAATTGCAGAACTGGCCCTCTGCGTTGTCTCCTAGGCCCGGAATTCGAACTATTGGGTTGTTGGCTTCCTTGGCTCCAAAGCTCTCACTGAATGTTGGCCTAGTGTTGTCCTTCAGATTCCTTGACTCCTCCAACAAGTGGCTGATCCAATGTGGCTCAATCTCCCTCCGCGTGTTTTCCCTGTGACCTAGAAAATATGCATTTCCTGAGCGTAGCTGAGTGATGGTGTTGTAGAAACTCCCCGAATCTCCTGAAAATGCTTCTAGCACTGCCTTCCTAGGGTGGGCACTCAAAGTCCCCCGGAGGTAAGGTTGAATCTCCCTCTTGAGAGATTCGTGGCTAAACAGCGAGTTGACTCAGCTAAGCAACGGAGCAAAAAGTCAAGTAAATTCGATATGCAAGGTGAATGAATGAATCCCAATGAGAGCCTCCTCCTCCTTTTGTCTTTGTGGGCCCCTCCAATCAGTATTTTGAATTCCCTCCAAGCCATTTGAATGGCCTATTCGAATTCCCACAGGGGTCGCCCCCACCTTCCACTAGCAATCAACTTAAGCCAAAATTTATCCTAAGTCACTAAGTCGAAACAGTTGGGTCCTTTTCCTTAGCCAAAAATGTGCAAAAATGTGTAGAGATAACCTGTTACAAATGTGTTTGAGAAGGGACATGACAATTCACTGAAACCCCCAATATAACATGGTACAGCCTATTCAAGATATAAGGTGCAGCAGCACAGCCAACATGGCATATTTATACCATAGTGCAAAGAACCACGATTGGACAGTTCTCTTAAAGTCATCCCAAGAGCCAATGTTGGGTTATCCACAGCAGTCCACTAGAAGTGATAGTCCATGTCATCATAAAGTACTCCATGTGTCAAAAACCTCCAATAAAGCTAAGGCATTCACATTATGAGGCTCAAACCAAGCTAAAACATACCAAATAAACCATTGAAATGACTAGAGGGTGTATATGCAAAGCACTCTCAAAAAAATGTTATCCATGCAAAGAAATAATGCCCAATGTGTTGGGGTGCTCATCAACTAGGCTCGTGCACTATCAAACCCTATCTAAACCACATCCAAACCTAGCCATGTAATCACTAGAACAATCAGAAGAAAAAGGAACATTGGAAGAGCTAAATCATAGTGGAAAACCAATACATGAAATATAACACCACCATATAAAGATATAGCAAAAGAAACAAAGGGCACTGCAATATCAACCCATGGAACACCAATAAGCAACCACTACAAACAATCTTATGCTCTAGGGAAGCAATCAAATTATCGTGCAATGGAAACTTTCCTCGAGACACCACACACCCATTGTTGGAAATGGTCAACTAAAGTCACATGGGAAGTGTCTAGGAAAGAAGTGCACCAATAACAATGTGCACCAATAACAATAGTTTTGATGAAAATATGTGGTAATAGTCACAAAATTATTAAAGTTATTATCCACAAAAAGCCCTATAGAAACAATGCCAACCCAAAATCAGATAGTATTGGGGGAGGTTCATTGTCGAAACTAGGTTATCTCAAATTTGGAACCAAGTTAAAAAGATCACCTTCCAATGGCCAAATAGATGCTCTACAACTTGATGATTAGCTTAAGAAATTAAAAATCATACTAGGAATTGCACCAATACACAAATTGATACAAACTTACCTTCACAAAGTTCAAACCTACGCGTGCGAGGGTTTGCTACACTAAGGGAATTTATTTCAGCATAAATTGGCCTTCAATGCCACAAAAACCACAATTCGATGTCACTATCAAGGATAAAGTATATTTTGTCACCTATAGGAAGAAACAACAACAATAGTGGAAATGCTTACAATAGAGGTCCAATTAGATGATAGATACCTACTTCTAGGAATTGAACCATTATGCAATTTATCCCAAAGCAATGGAAAAAAGAAGCAAAGTTGGTGAATAATTTCAATGGTGCATTTATTACACCATCACAAAAGGAACTTGAGATGTTCCACGGCAACACACTCTTGAAGATGCCTGTCGAAAGGCAAAGTAGAGGCTAAGTACAACTGAGGGAAGACTAACAATGTTACTAATGTTAGTTCTAGTTAGGAGAAGAAGATTGTTGCCAAAGATGGCACAATCAAGAATCCCACTCAATGAGTAAATGCAATATAACACTAAATCCAAGTCATCAAAAGGATTTGCATGTCCAAGTTCCAACACATTGGAAAGTTCGTTATCTCGATAACCTATATTGATGAACTAGACTTTAATCTATCAACAACACCTGAACTAGTAAATTGTCGATGAAGATGGTCAAGCTTACTCAATGACAACATGAAAGGATGATTGAATGTCTCTAGCACTCATTTCTATCATTGAAGCCTAGAGGCCAAACAAACCCTCGAGATAAGTTTCTTTGTTAATTTTGCAACCAAAGAAAGAGAGAGTGACACTATCCAATTAGTGACAAAGCACTAAGGCCTTTTCATGAACAAATTTATCACAACAAAAAAGTCGAAAGAACAAAAGCAATTGGAGAAGTATCAAAAACCACACAAAATGCATCCAAGCCGTGCAATTGAGAATTCCACTGACATATATTAGAGAGTTGTTCTTTCATATGAGATGTTGCACAAGACTTTGTTATTGGAAAACAAATTGATCAAGAGGTAGATTCATGAGTTTTTGAATAAGGGCCATAGTTGACCTTGCTCATTATCATGTAGAAGCACGATAGTTCTAGTTTTGAAGAATGGCGCTTGGAGAATATGCATGGACAATCAACTCTCGAGCAAAATTCCATTAAGAGTTGGTATGAATTGTCACAAGTCAACAACCTGTTGGATCAACTTTAGGGAGCCAAGTATTATAGTAAGATTAACCGCAAATCCAATTATCATCAAATTGATATCAAACCATACAATATGTGGAAGACAACCTTCAAAATGCGACAAGGATTGTTGAATGATTAACGATTTTTTTTACTGTTGCAAATGCCTTTCGACATTCATGAGGATGACGAATAAGGTACTACAATCATAACTTGATTCATGTGTGATCATGTACCAACACAACATACTTGCTTTTAAGGTTGCTTGGGAGGACCACTTGCATAATTTGGATGAAGTGTTTACAATCTTGTGACAATCGACCAAGCAATCTTATATATGTTTGACCTCGCACGCGTGGAAAGAGGCCGAACTCTTTCCGACCATTTTGTTGGGCAACAGAGCGAAGTTTCTGAGGAAAGTACATGAGGCTTGAATTTCAAGAGGCCAAAATTTCTCATTTTGACTAGGTTTGACTTGGGTTTATTTGTTGGTCAATTTGAATTTATTTTTATTGGAAATATCAGATTATATCTCTTGTTAAATTCAATAATTTCTCTAAGGAAAGGTTGTTGGGTTTTTCCGTAGTTAGGGTTTTTCGAGGGTAAAAATTTATGTCTCTTGTGTTTGGCTATCTCTTCATGATCCTACTATCATCATTGTTTACTATTGAGATTTTCTTGTGTAATTACTTAATGATGAGCATGTTATAAGATGAATTGATAAAGAATCATTGGGAAGTAATTACCAGACTAGAAGATCCTAAAATTCAACACAAGTTTGGTTAGCTCAAAGGTTATCAATGCCCCAAAGACCAATGATCATTTCCTCATAGATCTCTCCCTCTTCCATCTAATTTTCAAACGGAAGTTGGATTCATAGCTACCCTTATGGTTGGTAATCCTAAGGGATTCAATTGCATTGGAACTTGTGACCTCTCTCTCTCTCTCTCTCTCTCTCTCTCTCTCTCTCTCTATATATATATATATATATATATATATGCATTGGGGGAATTAGTGCATCCAAAATGACACCTACATTGAGCCCATCTTGCATACATATTACACAATCACTAAATTATATCATGGTGATAAGGAAGCTAATTAGATAGAAATAAAATGAGTTCATCAATCACTCCTTTTGTTACTATAAAGTAAATCAAGTAAATCACACCCAATGACTTCGATTTGTCATTAACAAGTAAATCAATGAGATATGAATAACATGAGGCTCTATAATGACAAGAACTAAGTGAACGCCTTTGCTATTTTAGGATGGAGTATAAACAATTTACTAAGAAACTCCAAACCAATTTGCTTCCCATTTATTCATATTTAATTTACATGTGTACAAATTTTGGAAAAATAAAGAGATAACAAAGGAAGACAGTTTGTCTTATGTATGTGTTTGTAGTGGTCTTCTTACTAAGTTGTCCATCCATGAGCATTGTCACCTTAAGTTGGGTTGTGTGTTTTCGACATCGGTGAGTGAAATTAGTACAACAATCTATAATCTTGATTAGATAGATAGATAGATATTTTATCCAAATATGCATTGGTGGAATTAGAGCATCCAAAGTGACTCCTACAATGAGCCCATCTTGCATACATATTACACAATCACTAAATTATATCATGGTGATAAGTAAGCTAATTAGATAGAAATAAAATGAGTTCATTAATCACTCCTTTTGTTGCTATAAAGTAAATCAAGTAAATCACACCCAGGGACTTTGATTGTCGTTAAGAAGTAAATCAATGAGATACGAACAACATGAGGCTTTATAATGACAAGAACTAAGTGAACACCTTTGTTATTTTAGGATGGAGTATAAACAATCTACTAAGAAACTCCAAACTGATTTGCTTCCCATTTACTCATATTTAATTTACATGTGTACAAATTTTGGAAAGATAAAGAGACGAAGTTAGGAAGACAAATTGTCTTATGTGTTTGTAGTGGACTTCTTACTAAGTTGTCCATCCATGAGTGTTGTCACCTTAGGTTGGGTTGTTTGTTTTCGACATCGGTGAGTGAAATTAGTACCACTCCCACATGTCGTCACATGCTATTTAATGGCAAATCACTTTCCTTATGCTATAGGCACTCACTCAACCCACTAGCCAAATAACCAATTGCTATATGGTCAGGTAACCCTTGACTGGGGGAGCACTGGGCCTTAATGCTCACTGGACCAATCTCCATAGCCACATTGCATGACCCCCGGTCAATACACATGACTTGTCAATATCTTGACCTAGGGAGAATCTTTGCCCTTTGATGCTACAACATCAACACTCCTTTAACCAAGGGAAGCATTCTCAAACACTCCAAGCTTGTCCCTGAAGTATAATAACTTCATCCCGGGGCAGAGGCTTTGTGAGAATGTCATCAATCCTTCTCGTTTGTAGAAATGCATTGGAGCCTCACTACTCCCATTTGTATCATATCCTAGTACTTGATCCCAATGTGCTTCGTTCTGTCATCATGATCATCTCCGAAATTTGATCAAACAATCTTGCAAATAGATTTCAAAGCCACACTGCTTCACAACTCACCAAACTAGTTGCAATATACTCAGCATCTATAGTCCTAAGTGTGACAAACATCTACTTCTTGCCCAAGCAGAATCCAAACAAAATCATCCTGATGTGCTCTTCTTGTATTCAGCTCTATTTTCCCAATCTGAATTTGTAAATCCCAACAACTCTACTTTGTGATATGAAAAATATCTCAATCAATTGTACCAAGTTGGTACCTCAACATACAATGTACCATAGCTGCTTTCTGGTCACCCTGACAATCTTGGTCACTCGCTATGCCTCTCAAGTTCTTCATATTGGTAACCATGGGAATGGCCATGGACTTGTACTCCATCATCCCAAATCTCAAAAATTTTGTAACAATATACTTCCTTTTGACCAAGGAAGATCTCACCAGACTTTTGCCACACTTCTAATCGCAAGAAGTAATGTATGCAACCAAGATCCTTCATCTCGAACTCAGAGGTCAACTCTCTCTGACATTAAAGAAGGGCTTGACTTCCCCCTTTATCACGAAAGTAAATCCTTTTGTCATTGTTGCTCCCTCTGTTACGTGAGTCCTTCTGACAACTAGATCAAATGTTTCCTCATAGTCCTCCCCCTCTTTCTGGGAGAATCCTCATGAATCTTGCTTTCTACTTCTCTTTGTTACCATCTACCACATATGTCATCTTCTAGATCCACTTGGAAGTCACGAATGACTTTTCTTCGACACAATTTCCTCTATCATGGCATCCTTCAAACTTGGTTGCTTGCATGCTCCCTCTGAACTAGGAGCTCTTTCGGTCATCTAGCATGGTTCTAGATGTCAATACAATTTCTCCCTCTTGAACACAAAACATTCTGCAAGAATCCTCTTGTCACAAACTTTGTTTTGTTCTTCCCAATGCTTTCATTTACTATCAAAGCCTTGGCATCCTTCACGATGTACCTACAACCCTCACAAGGAAGTCATGGAAAAAACAATTATACCCCAGCGAAAGGAACGAAGACAAGAGGCTAACTAATAACAAAGTAATAAAGCAATAATCAAGGAAGAAAGATATAAAGAGTACTTATCCTTTGTTTCAAGGATTACAGTGATTAGACAACTCCCTCTTGATCTTTGCCTGCTTGTAGAAATCATTGGAGTCCATCTGCAAACTCATCATTTTCATCCTCATCATTAACCATTAACGCATGTTGCTTGTCTTTCCTTCCTTGCATGAGCTAGGGTTTCTTCATTCAGCGAAATCATCGATCTAGGTCCAGCTCTAGGGTTCTATCTAGAAACCCTAGGGCTTCCCTTTTCAAACTTTCATCAAGCTTTGTCATGTGAAAATTTTCTCGTTGCAGTCAAAAAGATGGTACAACCCATCAACTCCATATACAAATGTCCAAAACCATAAGTGGATAAAAATGTACCATGGAGTCCACGCTTCTGCATATGTAAGGAAGTTGTCAATAGAATGATCACCCTATTTCGTCATGTTATCAGTCGATCAAGGAATGCTCCATCTCGATCAGACTATCAATATCAATCCAAGCAAATTTATACTGATCAATATAGCCTTGTAAGGCTTCTATTCTGCACCTTTGTTGAATAGTACTACAACAATACAATGTCTTCCAATTATCATGTCAACAAAACAAAATATTGCATGTAAATCTCCAATAAGGAATGCTTTGTGAAAATAAGATGCCTTGAAAGAGAGAAATTTTCTCTAGAGTTTACAAACCCTAGGACTTCCAACTAATAGGCTCTTGTTTTTCAACATAAATCCTTATGAACGATTCTGACTAGTATAGTCTTGGTATCACAGTTCAACGATTCTAACATTGGAACTTTGGTCATTTATAGTAGCCTCGTCATTACTTCAGCTAGCAAAATTTCATAGTCAATCATCAAGATATTATGTACATTATGCCCACTGCTTCTGCAAGTCAAAATATATATCTCATATTATCAACGAGTTAATGGTAAAGTATTTTTATGTATATGAACTAGATCGATTCCAAGTCACATTAGTCTTCAATTTTATCCAAAGTGTTGCAAGGAATGTGACAAGAACATTCCATTGTATGCATAATACATCACAACAATAGCTTAAGTTACCATTAGTGTTATTTCTCCATATTGTTGTTTACAATTAGAAACCTGTGTAGTAAACTATTAGATTGTTACATATTGCTCTTTTGTTGCAAGCCACTCCTTGCATACATATCTCGTAGACAAATACAAACTTTTGAACGAAACTCTATTTTCTAGAATTGTAAGACTTTATACACCAATCCAAACTTATCAAGCTAGTCACTCAATATCGTTGATGTTTCAAGTCTTCTCTTACAATCATCCAATAGCAAACTTAATTTCTTTGTCATCTCAAGCTCAAGGTGCAACTCGAATACATCCCCTTTTGGATCTGATACATGGAGACCAAGATTGAGTCATCTTTGCTTCAACAGATGACTCTTTTGTGAGTGTTATCAAGTTGACAATATGTTATATGAAAGAGATTCATATTATGCCATTACCAAAGTATGACACCTATTACTCAATTCGATTTTGAGGTCTAGACAAGTTTGACTTATGACCTTAAAGAATTCTCCTTGGACTTTATTACTCTAGATCAATAGTGCTTTCACAGAGACCCAATTTCGCTAACTTATTTTGCCCTTCACACTGAGGCTTCTCAGCTTCATGTAATAACCCTCTGAGTTCTATCAGCCTTCCTGATCTAGGACTGAGGCCCTTCGATTTGTGACTAGGGCTAAGGCCATTTGACCCTAATCTAGCGCATTCAATCTCAAATAGGCTTTCATAAGAAGGACTAATAAAAGAACAAACCCTAGTGGAATAGTTTGAAACGAGTTGGCTTGCTCAAGGCGGCTCTTTCACCATAGCTCTGATACCATGTTGAATTTTAGGATCTTCTAGTCTGATAATTACTTCTCAATGATTTTTTATCAATTCATCTTATAACATGCTCATCATTAAGAAATTATACAAGAAAATCTCAAAAGTAAACAACAATGACAGTAGGATCATGAAGAGACAACCAAACACAAGAGACATACATTTTTACCATGGGAAAACCCTAACTAGGGAAAAACCCAACAACCTTTTCTTCGAGAAATTCTTCAATTCAACAAGAGATACAATCTAATCTTTCCAATCAAAATAAACTCAAACTAACCAACAACAAAACCTAGGCCAAACCTGGTCAAACTGAGAAATTTTTCCCTCCTAAAATTTTAGCCTCCTACACTTTCCTCATAAACTTTGGTCTGTTGCCCAATGAAATGCCCAGAAGGACTTAGGCCTCTTTCCACACGTGCGAGCTCAAACAAAGTCAAAACAAAGACATGATTGCTTGGTCAATGCTTGGACTGTGTCGTCAAACTTTGGAGTGCTCCTCTTCTCCTTCCTTCGCACAGATGAACAAAAGATATTGTATGTGTGATTCAAATTGTTGATCAATGGAGGAAGACGAATGGTGTATATATAATTAGATTAGAGTGCATGAATGGGCAAGTCACTTGGACTAGGCCAACTTAAGCAGTTGCAGCCGACTTGACTTTTTGGATGCAATTTAAATTCAAAATTCTTCTTTTATATTTATTTTGTGGGTCGACTTAGATTAGCTGAGAATATCGATCGCAACTACCCCAAAATTCAACACTCCCTCTAAGCTAAGGGGGTATTCTCTTTGATTTCTCTAGATTATCTCTTCTTGAAAATTTTCTCTATTCCAAGAAAAGGTTGAATGAACTACCTATGTTGATGAATCCATCCCCCTCAAGTCCTATACTATAACCATGTGGAAACCATCCCGCATCAACATCATACAAAGGAATCTAGTCACCCACTAAACATAACCCCTTTGAAAATGGATCTAGTCACCCATAAGCCACTTACCCATTAGCTGGTCAGGTACCCCTTAACATAAGACTAGTCCTTGTTTCTCCAATCCACCAAGTCGTCACTTGGAATCAGGAACCCCCAACACATTGTGAAACTCTAGGCCCATTTACCATTCCCACATGTCGCCATAGGATATTGAATGGAAAATCACTTGCCCGATGCTATAGGCACTCACTCGACCCACTAGCCAAATAACCATTGGTAGTATGGTCAGGTAACCCCTGACCGAGGGAGCACTCTGGGCCATAATACTCACTAGGCCAATCTCCCTAGCCACATTACATGGCCTCAGATCAATACCAATGCCCTGTCAATATCTTGACCTAGGGAGAATATCTACCCCTTGATGCTACAACATCAACACTCCCTTAAATCAAGGGAATCATTCTCAACCAATCCAAGCTTGTCCCTGAAGTATACAAATCATCCCGGACAGAGGCTTTGTGAGAATGTTAGCAATCCTACTCATTTGTAGAAATGCATTGGAGCCTCACTGCTCCTGTCTATACCATATCCTAGTACTCGATCTCAATGTGCTTCGACCTATCATCACGGTCGTCTCCAACATTTGATCAAACAATCCTGAGAATAGCTTTTGAAGCCACACAATTCACCAAACTAGTTGCAATTACTCAGCCTTTGCAATCTTGAGTGCGACAAATGTTTGCTTCTTGCCCAAGTGGAATCCACACTGAATCATCATCCTGATGTGCTCTTCTTGTCTTCAACACTCTCTGCCAATTTAAATTTCTATATCCCAGCAACTATACTTTATCATATGAAACATATCACAATGTGTTGAAAAATGTAACTAGGTTCGGACTTCATAATGACATTGTGATTTTTGTAAAAGAAGAAAAATAAAATTTATTATTGTAATGCTTGCTTCCTGGGTTTCATGAGCAAGAGATTTTATTTTTAGATGGATCCCATTGTAAGCCTTTAGGATTTGTCATTAAAGTCAAAAAGAGTCAATGTCATGTATGAAGAACCCTTCTTGGGCATATTACAAATGTATATCAGTCTATAGAATTGTCTAGAAGCCCTCCAAAGACAAGCACAAGTTCTCCTCTTCAAGTCGGCCTCAAGAAGAAGTAGAAGATCTCATGTCGACTTCACCTAAATAAAGATACAACTATTTGAATAACACATGTCGGCTCATTTACTATGGATGCACCACTATATATACAAACCTGGGATTTTCGCATTTCACCATCTCAAAAGTTCGCAATTTCAGGGGGAATAATTTCGATGATGCAACAGAACAGTAGCTCATATCTCAAAGATAATTTCAGTGGCAATCATAGTAGTAAGTTCGGATCTCAGTAAGACAATTTTCGTGCAATCTCAGAAAGGATGTTTCGATGTAATCACAGTGAGAAGTTCGGTGTTGAGAGAAGACTACCGTTCGGTGATCTGAGAAGACCACAAGTTCAGTGAAATTTTTGTTTCGATGAAGGGGTCTCAGTGCCAACACAAAAAGAAGGATTCAATGCTAACTATGCTCAAGTCACAATCACGATGATATCATAGTTTGGATATTGTTACAGTTCATGAAGTCTCGGTGCTTCTACAAAGTGATAAGATCTCGTGAATGTCTCAATGATGTAGTCTCAATGTTAAGAAGGTCGAAGTGGAAGAGGAAAAGAGCAAAAGGTTCACAAACTAGTGTTTTGGTCTTGGAGTGGAAAATAGGTCTAGGGTCTTGGTCTTGCTATTTGTCAATTGGAATCTCTATAAGAAGAATTTGTGTGGGTTTTCCTCTCAAAGAGTGAGAGGTTTTGGCCCTGGCTCATAGCCTACATTATGTGTCTCTTGTTTATTTATGTCCATGCATTGGTAGTTGTTTGATGAAGAAGAACACTAATAATTTTAGTAAAAAAAGGTCCTAATCTAAAGTTGTAAAAAGCACTCAAGCAGTTACTAATTGAAGAGAAATCACCTAATACTTGATGCCCTCGATTTATCAACATGGTATCAAAGCTAAGGTAACTAAAGGAAGGGCACCTAATCAAGGGACACTCAAGGATCAGGTTTCAAGGAAGGCATCAAAGCAAAGATCATCGTGAAGTCAAGATCTACAAAGGAAGCATCATAACCCTAGATCGAAGAAGAAGTCTACACAAGAAAAAGTCTTGGTATCCTCTAGTCATCTTCAAAAGACCACAAAGACCCTCATCAAGTTGAAGAGATCTGCAAAGCAAGGTAGCCCAAAGTATAGACATCTAAGAGAAGCACTTCAAGGACAAAGATCACATCATCTTGGAGAAAGTCGAAACCCTAGAAGCATTTCTAGATCTGCACTCATTCACCACCGTAGAAGTCGAAGTATCTTGAAGGCTAAAAGGCTAAAGGCATTGTCATCATCTTCAAAAGGCTATAAGGCAAGTTCCCGATCATTGAAGCAAGGACCCCTCCCTTATCCTTAAAGAATATCATCCAAGGAAGCATCAAGACATCCTCATCAATCACCATCAACAAAGGGAGCTAGATCAAAAGGTGTTGTCATCATAAAAGGGGCAATCTCCTTTTATTGAAGAAGGGATTTTATTTGGAAGATGATCATCCAAAAGGGCACTAATACATCTTCATCAACCACCATCAAATGGACCAAGTTCAAGATTTCATCTTCACTTGTCAAGTAAGTATCTTTTATTCTATAATCTAATCTAGTAAAATGACTTTGTTTTGCAAGGAGATCTATATGTTGGTTGGGTCATTGATCATATCAATGGAAAAGTCTCCAAACCATCCGAAGGTCAAGCATTATCTAAATACATGTAAAGGGATCAAAGGGCTCAAGGGATTCTTATGAAATCAGTCAAAGGTCCCTTCATTCCCTATATAGCAGGATTGGAAACATCAAAGAGATATATGACAAGCTAGTAAAACTATTCTCTGAAGATGCGATAAAGAGGGTCATATCACTTAGATCTAATCTATACAAATTAACGACATCAAAGGATAAAGGGTTATCTTCATAAGATCTCAACTGCAAGATCTGGGAGAGATGATTTCAAATAACGAAATGATCTCCTTTATTCTAAATGCACTATCTGATGAACAAGGTAACAAATGCCTATGAGGATAAGAAAACTATTTCATTCAACAACTTGTGGTTTCTATGCAAGATTAAAGAAGACAATTTGAGGGAAAAAGTACTCAAACATTTGTCGGAAAGAAAGAAGAATATAGCTAGGAGTCAATGCTATGAGCATTATGGAAAGATTGTCCTAACCTCAACAAGGGCAATAACAAGAAAGATAGAGAAGTCCATATCACCAAAGACAAAAGGAAGTCCAAGGAAGAGGAAAAACATTAGAAGTAAGAACTCATGACATCACTGGAAACATGAAGGATGTCTCGAACAAAATCTATGAAGGACATAGCTCTTGGTGACCTCATTAAAGATCAAGTGACACTTCTGGGAAAAAGGAAGAAGTCATCCAGGACAAGTCTCATCATATATCAATCAACAAGAAACATCTATTGTATAGGGATATGCAAGATCCTCAAGATTCTCTAATGGAATCCTCATCGGAAGGTTCACCAATCTAGAGAGGAAGCAAGAGTTTCATCAGGAACTCCAACTTGTGGCATTCATGGGATGATGTTATGATGACATAAGAGATGAAGCAGATCAAGGGGTTGAAGCTCTTTTCAATCAAGGAAGTTGTTGAAAGAAGCCTATATGACCTAAAGGTAAATGAGGTATGTATGCTTGTATTCAATACTATAAAGTCATGTCGTATGGTTGCAAGTAACATGGATCACTGCTCTATCTTGAGAAGCATGATCAAAGGAAGATGTGTCAACATGTATGCAGGATGCTAATGCCTATAGGAAGATGTCATGATGAAAGACCATCACAAAGGTAATTTTGATTTAAGTGTTCATTTCTTATTTTTGAACAAATATCTGGATGGGCCTATGCAGGAATGCCAAGGGAAGATCTGTGGATGTCTTCTAAGAGGACCATGTAGAAGGATGTAAGATCCTTTCGAAGAAGATAGCATGAAGTTGGCAGCATGACATGAAGCAAGGCCAAATGTAGATTGATGGATTGCTTTTTCATGAAAGAAATGATGACATGACTGACTCGTGGATGAAAGTGATGGATGGTTTGTGCCCTATGAAGAAGTCCCAAAAGATGAAGACTCCATAACAACGATGAGATTCATGACATCGAAGGAAGGATCTCTTCAAGCAATTGGTTGTCTTTTCATCTCCACCTGAGAAGCTGTTGTAGATCTCTAATTAAGAGGGAGCCTGGAAAAGTTTCTTACTTGGAAGAAACTTGGAAATTCCTAAGCCAAGAAGGAGCTTAGGTACATTCTTTTATTGGAATAGATATATCCTCCCTAATTAAGAGGGAGAGATAGACACATCATTCTAGTATTCACTTGGGAAGGCAGAATGGAGGATTGGGTAATCATCTCGCATCTGATGCTCTGACGATGAGATAGGGCATCCAAGAATAGAGTAGTTGTAGAGGACCGATATTATTTGAGGATTGGAAATCCAAGATAAGAATAGTCCTAATGGAACACACCCTGAGAACCTGGGTGGGGTATGTTCCAGGAGAGACAATGATAAGGGTGTCTATAAATCAATGGTCTCACCAGCATTGAGCTCAGATCTTGTGGAGAGATCGAGTTGTTAGTCAAGACCTTGCTATGTGACAATGTTGGTTGATATGATGCTATACAGATGGGTTACCAATCTGATTCTTCTTATGAGAAATTCTTCAAATTGAGAATGACCAAGTACTATTATGAATACCTCCCTCGTTAAGAGGGAGTGTTGAAAAGTGTAACTAGGTTCGGTCTTCATAATGACATTGTGACTTTTGTAAAAGAAGAAAAACAAAATTTATTATTGTAACGCTTCCTTCATGGCTTTCAAGAGCAAGAGATTTTCTTTTTAGATGGTTCCCATTGTGAGCCTTTAGGATTTGCCATAAAAGCCAAAATGAGTCAATGTCTTGTGTGAAGAACCCTTCTTGGGCATATTATAAATGTATATGAGTCTATAGAATTGTCTAGACACCCTCCAAAGACAAGCACAAGTTCTCCTCTTCAAGTCGGCCTCAAGAAGAAGAAGATCTCATGTCGACTTCACCTAAATAGAGATACAACTGTTCGAATAACACATGTCGACTCATTTACTATGGACGCACCACTATATATACAAACCTAGGATTTTTGCATTTCACCATCTCCGAAGTTTGCAATTTCAGAGGGAATAATTTCGGTGATGCAACAGAATAGTAACTCGTATCTCAGAGATAATTTTGGTGATAATTTCAGTGGCAATCATAGTGGTAAGTTCAGATCTCAGTAAGACAGTTTTCGTGCAATCTTAGAAAGGATGTTTCGATGTAATCATACTGAGAAGTTCAGTGTTGAGAGAAGACTATAGTTCGGTGTTGAGAGAAGATTGTAGTTCGGTGTTGAGAGAAGACTACAGTTCAATGATCTAAGAAGACCACAGGTTCAATGAAATTTTTGTTTAGATGAAAGGGTCTCGGTGCTAAAACAGAAAGAAGGATCCAATGCTAACTTCACTCAAGTCACAATCACAGTAATATCACAGTTTGGATATTATTACAGTTCATGAAGTCTCGGTGCTCCTACAAAGTGATAAGATCTCGTGAGTGTCGCAATGATGTAATCTCAGTGTTAAGAGGGTTGAAGTGGAAGAGGAATCAAGAAGAGGAAAAGAGCAGAAGGTTGACAAACTAGTGTCTTGGTCTTGGAGTGGCTATTGATTTGGGGTAGCTTCAGATGTGCTCCAGGCCTCAAAAATTGCAAGGCGGCTTAGACACGTGCATTCTCCAATACCCAAAAATCATTTTGGGAAATTTCACCTAGAGATAGTTTTATTAAAATAATTAATTATTTTTAATGGGACCCTAAGTCTAAACTTAAGAAATTAAAATAATTAACGGGTATTAATCTAAACTATGGGTGAAACTTCTAGAAGAAGGCAGAGATCAAGTCAAATGATCCTAACTATTGATTAGAATCTAATTTGGGTCGTTGATTGATCAATGAGAGGATTATAAGACGAGACTTGATGGGCACTTGGAGAACACACCAGAGGCAAATAATTAGTTACCGAGTAAGATCGATTTTCTCACTGGTCGAAGTTCGGCGAGAGAAAGTCAAATCAAAGAGAGTGTTGCAGGTGAAAAAGGAAAAGGGGGCATCAACATATTCAGAGAGTGCGAGGCAGCAAGACGCAGAGCAAGAACAGGGTGACGCAGATAGAGGCAACGCAGACGCAGATTGACGCAAACCCTGCGTGGGCAGCTTGACGCTGAGCCAGTGTGAGAAGTTTGATGCAGAGGGACGCAGAAGGATTCCGGGAAGAAGAAGTGCTTCACCTGGGGTAGAAAATTGTCAGGAAGTGTCTGTAAAATATCTCATTCCTATTTTGCTGGTTGTAATTTGTAGATGAGAATTTGCTGAAGAATAATTAAACCCTCATCTGTTGCACCAATTTTCCCACATTGGGTTTTTCCGAGGACGATTGTCCAAAAATAACTATCATTGTGATTATATTTGTGCCAGCATTTTTTTCTTACATTTACTTTCTGCAATGTTTCAATTGTGAAGGTTGCGGTAGAATATATTTCGATATTTGCCATAAGAATACTGTGAATAACTTATTTCTGAGATAATAAGTAAAAAAAATAATATTAATCTCTGCAGTAGCATTTCTATTTAGAAATTTTCACATGGTATCGGAGCCAAAAGGAAGCAAAAGGAAGAAACAGGAAGACCCAACGTTGAAAGGAGAACGGAATTCGAAATTCCTGTAGGGGTAGTAATTCGAATCTCCCAGGGGCTTGCCCAGTTCAAAGCCAAGAAGATTGAATTTCATGGGAAAACTCTCTTTGAGTGAGTCGACAAAGAGGTAAGTCTTTCCAATCGAAATTTGTCAGTGGTAGAATGAACAACGCAGCTATTCAGCAAGGAGGGTTGTCTCAGGTGGGACACAGTTTTTCCTGCAACAGTTGTTGGGACAGGGTAGCGTCAGAAATTGGCACAATATGGATAGTAAAAGTGTCTCAGATTTATCTGCCATATTAGATGAAGAATTCGCATGCCTAGCAAATTCAACATCAGCAGATGTTTGGTACATTGATAGCAAGGCTTCAGCTCATATGGTTGGAGTACGAGAACATTTCTCAATCTATCAAGAAGAACAAATGGACTTCCAAATTACTATGGGAAACAAAACGAAATGTACTCCAGTAGGGAGAGGCACCATAGCATTTTAGACGGAAGCAGGGACCAGCATCCGAGCCACCAATGTTCTGCATGTGCCAGGATTAGGAATGAACCTGATTTTAGTGTCCCAGTTACAAGACAAGGGATACGTGTACACTTCATGGGAAAGAAAGTATACATCAAGCATCCGAGCTGGAAGAAGAAAAGGCAAATTGGGATTCAAAGAAACAATTTGTATAGATTACAGCTTGAATCACCAATGGCACTGATAGGCAGCAACTATAATGGTGGGAACGAGTGAAATGAATTATGGCACAGACGAATGGGGCATTTACACCATGGAGCACTGAGGATGCTCAAAGAGACTGTTACAGGAGTACTTGTCCTTAGTAGTGAACATGATGACTTATGCAGAGGAAGCATGCTAGGGAAGTACACTAAAGCAACTTTTTCCAGAAGCAACAATAGAGCAAAATGTGTATTAGGATTAATACACTCAAATATCTATGGTCCTATGTCCACAAGAGCTCTTAGTTGTGGTGAATAGTTCATCGCCTTTATTGATGATCACTCAAGAAAAAACTTGGATCTATTTCTTAAAGACCAAGGATGAGGTATTTGATCGTTTTCGAGAGTTTAAAGCTCTTGTTGAAAATATGACAGGGAAAAAGATAAAGGTGTTGCGTTCAAATAATGGTGGAGAATATACTGACAAAGACTTCACAGATTTCTACGCAAAGGAGGGCATCAAAAGAGAGCGGACAGCTCCATATAATCTGGAGCAAAATGGTGTAGCAAAACAGAAAAAACATTACTATTATTGGGGCAGCCAAAGCTATGTTGTATGATCAGGATCTACCTAGGTATCTATGGGCAAAATCTTGCAACACAGCAGTGTATATTCAAAATAGAACTCCTCATAGAGCATTAGGGAAGAAAACGCTTGAAGGAGTCTTCACAGGGAACTTGATTAGACTGCAGAAAAGGGGAATCTCATAGGATACAGCGAGACCTCAAAGGCATACAGAATCTACATTCCTAGCAGCAGGAAGATTGTAGTAAGACGGAATGCAAAGTTCATGGAGGATAGAGCTTTTAAAAAATCTCGTGAGATGCCTGCAGAAGACCAGTCAAGAGATGTTCCATTAGTCCAAGAGCAACAGGGGTAGCAAGGAGGACAAGCAGGAGGATAGACACCTAGATCGAGTATAGTGACCAGTACCAGTATCTCCTCAGAAGGAGGAAATGCAGATGGAACGAAAGGATCAGGAGGAGGAGTTGGTTGAGCCTCCCACCACCAGTGGTAGAACTAGCAAAGAAGTACGGTAGATACTAAGGGACACAGAGGAGTTTGTTGGAGCTCTTAGAGCCAAGAAAAGGCAACGCAGTCAACCAGATAGATAGCAGGCATTGGTAGCTCAAATTGAAGAACCCTCTAGCTTTTAGGAAGTTAGTCAACACCAAGTATGGGTGGATGGCATGGTGGAAGAATACAACTCCATCATGACGAATGATGTCTGGGAAGTAGTACCTAAACCAGAAGATAGATCAGTTGTAGGATCTCGATGGATTTACAAGATCAAGTATGTTGCAAACCGCAGTATAGAGAAGTACAAGGTAAGGTTCGTGGCAATGGGGTATGCTCAGAAAGAAGGAATAGACTATGAAGAGACCTTCACCCCAGTTGCTCGATACACCTCTATCAGATCTATTATATCCCTAGCAACTAAAATGGAATGGGAGATTCACCATATGGATGTCACGACAACATTCTTGAATGGGGTGATAGAAGAGGAGGTGTATATAGAATAGCTAGAAGGCTTCAAAACTCATGAGAAGAGAACTCATGTTTGCAGGTTAAAGAAAAACTTATATGGGCTCAAGCAAGCACCCAGAGCATGGTATGGTTGGATTGATAGTTACTTGTAGTAGTTGGTATTTGTCAAGAGTGATGTTGATCCCAAACTCTACTATTTGATGGTAGAGAATGAGCCACTTATTCCGGTATTGTATGAAGATGACTTGTTCCTAACTAGGTCATCTAGGCTCATCCAGGATTGCAAGAAGAATCTTGAAGCTAAATTCGACATGAAGGACATGGGGTTGATGCATTATTTTTTGCGGTTGGAAGTTTGGCAGAAGAATGGGGAGATCTTCCTTAAACAAGGAAGGTACGCTACAGAAATTCTGAAGAGATAATGCAGGATTGTCGACCCATTGCTACTCCCATGATCATCAACTGGAAGAAAATAGATGCATTAGAAGACAAGGAAGTAGATCCCATCTTGTACAGGCAGCATTGGATCGCTTATGTATCTGGTCAACACTAGGCCAAACATTTGTTTTGTTGTCAACACTCTTAGTCAGTTCATGGTGGAACAAAAAAGGGTGCATTGGGCAGCAGCTAAACACATTCTTAAGTATGTACGTGGAAGAGTCGGATATGGGTAGAAGTACTCCAGAGGGGAGGACGTCAGTTTGAATGGGTTCACTGATGCAGATTGGGTAGGTAATTCAGTAGACCGAAAAAGTACCTTGGGGTACTGCTTCAGTGTTGGATCAGGGATGATATCTTGGTGCAGTAGGAAGCAGAAATCAATAGCTCTGAGCTTACCAGAAGCAAAATATATGGCAACCAACACAGCTACGTGCGAAGCTATATGGCTTAGAAAATTGCATGTGAGCTTGTTCAGAAAAAGGAAGGAAGTGACCATGGTTTACTATAATAATCAGAGTTGTATCAAACTCTCTGAGAATCTAGTATTTCATGATCGGTCGAAACATATAGATATCTGTTGTCACTTTATCAGAGACTGTGTTTAACATGGGGCAGTATAGCTACAGTATGTCCCCACAGGAGAGCAGGTGGCCGATATACTCACAAAGGCTCTTGGAAGAGCTAAGTTCACTCAGTTCAGAGAGCAGATGGGTGTGGTAGAAAATCTATTTCAGTAGCAGCAGTAGTTTGAAGTGCAAGAACAGTTGGCAGTGCCAGTGCCAGCAAAATCACAGATGCAGACATTCAAAGGGAGCTGTAGTACGGATGCAGTGTTGGTAGTGGTAGTGTCAGCAGCAGTACAATTACAACAGCAGCACAGTAGTTGGTGGACAGCATGTCAATCATCAGCAGCGCAGAGGACGATGCTTCAGAGTTAGAGCAGCATGCAGCAGCAGTATATTGCTAGAGGACATTCCTCGCTAAGAGGGAGAGTTGATTTGGGGTAGTATCGAATCTACTCGAAACCTCAAAATTTGAAAGAAGGCTTAGACACATGCATTCTCCAATACCCAGAAATCGTTTTGGTAAATTCCACCCAGTGACAGTTTTAATAAAATAATTAATTATTTTTAATGGGACCCTAAGTCTAAACTTAGGAAATTAAAATAATTAATGGGTATTAATCTAAACTATGGGTGAAAATTCTAGAAGAAGGCAAAGATCAAGTCAAATGATCCTAACCATTGATTACAATCTAATATGGGTTGTCGATTGATCAATGAGAGGATTATAAGAGGATACTTTATGGGCATTTGGAGAACACACCAGAGGAAGATACTTAGTTACCCGAGTAAGATTGATTTTCTCACTGGTCGAAGTTCGCCAAGAGAAAATCGAATCAAAGGGAGAGTTGCAAGTGAGAAAGGAAAATAGGGCATTAGCATATTCAGAGAGTGCAAGGCAGCAAGAGACAGAGAAGGAACAGGGTGACGCAGATAGAGGCAGCAGAAATAGATTGACACAGAGCTTGCGTGGGCAGCTTGATGCTGAGACAGTGTGAAAAGTTTGATGCAGAGGGACACAGAAGGATTCCAGGAAGAAGAAGTGCTTCACCTAGGGTAGAAAATTGTCAGGAAGTGTCTGTAAAATATCTCATTCCTATTTTGATGGCTGTAATTTGTACATGAGAATTTGCTGAAGAATAATAAAACCCTCATTTGTTGCACCGGTTTTCCCACATTGAGTTTTTCTAGGGACGATTGTCCAAAAATAACTGTGTCATTGTGATTGTATTTGTGCCAGTATTTTTTTTTCGTACATTTACTTTCTGCAGTGTTTCAATTGTGAAGGCTGTAGTAGAATATATTTCGATATTTGTCGTAAGAATACTGTGAATAACTTATTTCTGAGATAATGAGTAGACGAAATAATATTAATCTCTACAATAGGATTTCTATTTATAAATTTTCACAGTGGCAAATAGGTCAAGGGTCTTGGTCTTGGTATTCGTCAATTGGAATCTCTATAAGAAGAATTTGTGTGGGTTTTCCTCTCAAAGAGTGAGAGGTTTTGGCCCTGGCTCATAGCCTACATTTTGTGTCCCTTATCTATTTATGTTCATGCATTGGTAGTTGTTTGATGAAGAAGAACACTAGTAATTTAAGTAAAAGAAGATCCTAATCTAAAGTTGTAAAAGGCACTCACAAGCAATTATTAATTGAAGAGAAATAACCTAATACTTGATGCCCTAGATTTCTCAACACAATGAACTATACCATGCTGGTACCTCAACATATGATGTACCACAGCTACTTTCCAGTCACCATGGCAATCCTGGTTGCTCCCTATGCCCCTCAACGTCTTCATATTGGTAACCAAGAGAATGGTCATGGACTTGTTATCCATCATCCCAAATCACTAAAAAAATCGTAATAATATACTTCTTTTTCACCAAGGAAGATCTCACCCGACGTCTGCCACACTTCAAGTCCCAAGAAGTAATGTATCCAACCAAGATCCTTCATCTCAAACTCGGAGGTCAACTCCTTCTGACATTGAAGTAGGGCTTGACTACTCCCTTTATCACGAAACTAAATCCTTCTGCCACTATTGCTCCCTCTGTTACCAGAGTCCTTCTAACAACTGGATCAAATGTTTCCTCATAGTCCTCTCCCTCTTTCTAGGAGAATCCTCACGAATCTTGCTTTGTACTTCTCTATGTTGCCATCGACCCTATACCTCATCTTATAGATCCGCTTGGAAGTCAACAATGACTTTTCTTTAGCACAATTTCCTCAACCATGGTATCCTTCAAACTTGTTGGCCTACTTGCTCCCTCTGAACTAGGAAATCTTCTGGTCATCTGGCATGTTCCTAGATGCCAGTACCATTTCTCCCTCTTATACACAAAAGATTCCATGAGAATCCTCTTGTCACAAGTTTTGCTTTGTTCTTCCCAATGCTTGCATCTGTTATCAAAGCCTTGGCAACATTCACGATCTACATGCAACACTCACAAGGAGGTCATGGAAGAAACAATTATACCCCAACAAAAGGAACAAAGACAAGAGTCTAACTAATAATAAAGTAACAAAGCTATAATCAAGGAAGAAAGATATAAAGAGTACTCATCTTTTCTCTGAGAATTGGAGTGATTTGAAAACTCCCTCTTGATCTTTGCCTTCTTGCAGAAAGCATTGAAGTCCATCCGCAAACTCATCATTTTCGTCCTCATCATTAGCCATTAATGCATGTTGCTTACCTTTCCTTCCTTGCATGAGCTTAGGTTTCTTCATTAAGCAGAATCATCAATCTAGGTCTAGCTCTAGGGTTTTATCCAGAAACCCTAGGGCTTTCCTTTTCAAATTTTCATCAAGTTTTGTCATGTGCAAATTTTCTTCTTGTAATCAATATAGGTGGGACAATTCATCCACTCCATATCTAAATGTCTAAAACCATAATTGGATAAGAATGTACCATGGAGTCCATGCTTCTGCTTATTTGATGAAGTTGTCAATAAAGTGATCGCCCTATTCCGTCATGTTGTCAGTCGATCATGCTTCTGCTTATTTAATGAAGTTGTCAATAAAGTGATCACCCTATTCCATCATGTTGTCAGTCGATCAAGGAATGCTCCATCTTGGTCACACTATAAATATCAGTCCAAGCAAATGTATAATGATTGATATACCCTTTGTAAGGCTTGTATTCCACCTCTTTGTTGACTAGTACTGCAAAGATACAATGCCATCCAACTATCATGTCAACAAAACAAATTACTACAGGTAAATCTCTATCAATATCAGTCCAAGCAAATGTATAATGATTGATATAGCCTTTGTAAGGCTTGTATTCCACCTCTTTGTTGACTAGTACTGCAAAGATACAATGCCATCCAACTATCATGTCAACAAAACAAATTATTGCAGGTAAATCTCTAATAAGGAATTCTTCGTGAAAATAAGATGTTTCAAAAGAGAGAAATTTTCTCTAGAGTTTACAAACCCTAGGACTTCCAGCAAATATGCTCATGTTTTTCAACATAAATCCTTATGAACAATTCTCACCAGTATAGTCTTGGTATCACAATTCAACAATTTTGTCATTGGAACTTTGGTAATTTATAGTAGCCTCGTCATTACTTCAGCAAGCAAAATTTCATGGTCAATCATGAGGATATTATGTGTTGAGAAATTTAGGGCAGTAATATAAGGATGATTTCTCTTAAATGATAATTGTTTGTGTTGTATTTTTGCTTATCTTTATTAGCTTCTTCCTTCGTTTGTTTCTTATTAGTGTATTTTCCATCAAACAACTATCAAATCATAAAAAACAATATGACAAAGGACACAACATGTAGGCAATCAGCCAGGGCCAAAACCTCTACAATCTTGAGAGGAAAACCCACATAATTCTTCGTCTTATAGAATCTTCAATTGACGAATTCCAAGATCTAGACCCTCAACCAACAACCCCTCCAAGACCAAATCAATGCTTCCTTTGGATGAACTTCTCCTTCTTCAAGTCAACACTAGTCAAACTTGTACCATAGCTTCAGATTTCGGCCCCAACTCAGAATTTCAGCTAGCTATTGCAGACCTGCAATTTTCAGCTTCTTCTGCAGAGACCCTAGGTCACACGCGTGGTAGAAAAATGAAGGGATTGACTTACTTTTGACTTTGCATGACTTGATTTCCATTCCTTGTCAATTCGGCTTGTTATATAGACCTTCTTTGACCCAACTTCGGTGCCCTTGAGTGAGGGTAATTTTTTATTTCTGCTGCGTCAAAATGATGCCCTAATCTTTGCACGTGTGGAGGAATTTTAGCCCAAAACAAATATAAAATGCTTCTCTCTTCTATTTGCTTCCTTCGCTAGATATTAGGCTCCTTTCTTCTCCTTGATCGAACTCTTCTTGATTCTTGAGTTGGTGATCCTTTAGTGAGGACAAGTTCCCTTTATATAGCCCTTCATGAGCCCTCAAACAAGCTGACTTCATCTTCGAGAGAGTCCCACTTGCTCCTTTGTATGCTGACTTGTCCATTAGCACTTGACAAGGTCTTGAAAGGTTATTTTACTTGCCTTTGATTCAAATAATTTATTTTTACAATATGTAACATGCCCAAAAGGGTCATTCATACATGACAATGACTCATAAGCCCTAGAAGCTCTCAATGAGAGCTTGACCTATAAAATAAATTCCTCTAGAGCATAAAACCCATTCTTGAAGATCAAAAAAAAAAAATTATTTTTCTCATTACATCAAATACATAAAATCATGATTTCATATGTCATTATGAAGACCGAACCTAGTTACATATTTCAACATTCCCTGTTAACTAGGGAGGTATTCATAATCCATACAAGGTACTTGGACATTTTGAATCTGAAGAATTCTCAAAAGAAGAGTCGGATTGGTAACTCATCTATTTAGCATCATATCATCCAACATTGCCACTAGCAACGCCTTGACTAACAGCTCTATCTCTCCACAAGATCATAGCACAATGCTGGAGAGACCAATGATTTACAAACACCTTCATCATTATTTCTATTTTTTCCAGACTACATTAAAGGCTTCATATCTTTCCCATGGAGATATCATAGTCAATTCTTCTAGTCATTGGATGTTGATTGCCTTCTCCATAGTTGCATCTTTCACGATCTCTTATTTTCTCTTTATTCACATATTACTTCCCAGGAACTCCCAATCATCGTTCCTTTATCCTTGTCAACCATCTCATATTCCATATGAGGACATATTATGTTGATTTCATCTAGTTAATATGTGAACCATGCCTTCATGCATCCTTTTAACAAAAGAGATCCTTTTCCCTTGATCATGCTCATGAGGTAGAGCATGCATCCTTACTATCTACAACTACATAATGACATGAATTGACTCATTGAATATATGCATACATACCACTTTTCTTCTTTGGTCATCTAGACTTCCTTTTGCAGCATCTTGTCCTTGATTGAGAGTGCTTCAATCATCTTTGACATGCTATATTCCTTTATCATTATACCATCATTCTTCTAAACAATGAATCCCATGCAAAGTGGAATTCTTGGCGAGACATCTTTCAAGAGATGAACCTTTTAGTGAAGCTTCCAACAGAGGATATTGATTATCCTCATCTTGTCAAATGCTCCTTCCCAATGATGTATGATGAGCTCCATACTAGATGACTTTCATTAGTACTATTTATGCTTCTAGTTAGGTTTTCAAGAGCTACTTTTTTTCTAATGATGATTGTCATTGACTTCTACTTTAGTTATATTTCAAGCCTCTTATGATGATGTCATGAGCTCTTGCTTCAATCGT
Organism: Pinus taeda; assembly: GCA_000404065.3. Classification (NCBI taxonomy): domain Eukaryota; kingdom Viridiplantae; phylum Streptophyta; class Pinopsida; order Pinales; family Pinaceae; genus Pinus; species Pinus taeda. The sequence continues at coordinate 10,878 of APFE030472079.1, read as the reverse complement.
ATGCTTTTATGATGCCAGCTACTAAAATGATTCATACTATCATGCTTCTCATCTCTTCTACCATGATAGCTATTTTTTACAAACCCTGAAAAGAACTAAGTGGAGAAAACTTACCTCAATCATAGTAGAGATCTTTTGCTTCTTCCTTCATGGATTTCTTCTTTTCAGCTCCTTCCACTTCTTTGGTGACATGGACTTCTCTTCCTCTTTTGTTCTTGCCTTTCTTGAGTTTGGGACAATCTCTCTTGAAGTGCCCATATTCTTGACATCCATTGAACTGAACCTTCACCACCTTCTTCTTCCATTTCTGACGACGAAATTTCCCAAACTTTCCTTTCCTCATCGCCATGGCAACATATTCCTGAATTTGGTTGTTTGATCCTACATCACTTTTTGCCTTCAACCTGGCTTCTTCAATTTTGCATAGTGGCCATAGTTCATTAAACGGAGTAGCTTCCTACTTCCCATAGATGCTTCATGTAAAGTTACCCCATTCCTCCGACAGTGCATTGAGCACTATAGTAGTCATTTCCTTGTCAGACATTATTTCTCCCAACTCTTGTAGTTGGTCCCTTATTTCAAACACCCTCATAAAGGATGAGGCTATTCCTTATTCTTTTGATATCTTAATCCTGTAGAGTTCTTGTCTTAACGAGATCACTTCTCCTATAGTGCTTACGGAGAACAATTCTACAAGTTTGTCATATATTTCTTTTGATGCTCTGAATTTTGATACATAGGTAATGAGGGGATCCTTAATGGATTCTATGAGAATCCTTTGAGCCCTTACTTCCCCTTTCATGGATTTTGCAGGAGCTTGAGCTTCTTCCTTTGGAGGTTTAGAGATTGAGCCCTTAACATGTTCCATGACTTATTCTCTGTGAGGTTTAGAATTGTACTTTTCTTCCATGCAAGAAAGTTTGAAGCCCCAACCAATTTGTTGCTTTCCTTGCAAAAAGACATTTTGATAGATTCAAATGTAGACACAGATGTACTTACTTGTGAGGATATTACTCTTCAACATGCTTCCTTCTTGATTTTGATGATGATATGGGTAATAGAGGACTTCTTCTCGATGAAGATGTCTTTCTTTAAAAGTGATCTTTGACCCAAAAAGAGGGAGATCACCTTTGATGATGTTGACAATGTCTTTGATCTTGCTTTCCTTGGATGAGTAGACTTCAAGATGCTTCACTTTGAATTTGAGTAGAGGTAGGGTCTTTAGAGGTCTCCTTCTTTGAGTTGATAATTGAGCGAGGTTCCCAAGGATGCTTCACATGTAGAAACTAAGGTTTTTGAGATCTTTTATTGACTTCCTACAAGATGATGATGTAAACCTTGTCCTTGAAATGCCTTGGAGATGAGAGGATCTCCTTGATGATATGATGCCCTTAATAAACTTCTAGAACTTCGATCCTTGAATGTCCTTTATTGAGCTGCCCTTCATTGACTTGTCACCTTAGCTCTAATACCATGTTGAGAAATCTAGCGCAGTAGTATAAGGATGATTTCTCTTATAATGATAATTGTTTGTGGTGTATTTTTGCTCATCTTTATTAGCTTCTTCCTACCCTTGTTTCTTATTTGTGTTTTCTCCATCAAACAGCTATCAAATCATGAAGGACAATAAAGCAAAGGACACAAGATATAGGCAATCAGCGAGGGCCAAAACCTCTCCAATTTTGAGAGGAAAACCCACAGAATTCTTCTTCTTATAGAATCTTCAATTGACGAATTCCAAGACCTAGACCTTTGATCAATAACCCCTCCAAGACCAAGTCAATGCTTCCTTTGGATGAACTTCTCTTTCTTCAAGTCAACATTGGTCAAACGTGTACCACAACTTTAGATTTTGGCCCCAACTTGGAATTTCGGCTACTTGTTGCAGACCTACAATTTTCGGCTTCTTCTGCAAAAACCCTAGGTCACACGTGTGGCAGAAAAATGGATGGATCGACTTCCTTTTGATTGTTGGTCAATGCTTGGACTTTGGGGTCAAACTTTGAACTGCACCTCTTCTCCTTCCTTCGCGTAGATGAACAGAAGATATTGTATTTGTGTGATCTAAATTGGTGCTTAATGGAGGAAGACAAATGGTGTATATATAGTAGATTAGAGTGCCACTGTCAGCACATCCCTTAGGTTGGGCCGACTGAAGCAATTGGAGCCGGCGTGAATTTTTGAGGATATTTAAATTCAAAAATTTTCTTTTACATTTCTTTTGTGGGCCGAGTTGGGGTAGTTAGGAATATTGACCACAACTACCCTAAAATTCAACAACTTGAAGCATTCCCTAGGAAATATATGTATATATACATACTCCAAGGGGATGAATATCTCAATTGGTTGCAACTAATATTGTTGGGCATTTTTCTATTATCGTGCAATCAAGTGCTCAATTTGAATCCCTCTTTGATCGAAACACTAGTCTATGCTAAAAAATTACTAGGCATAACATCCAAAAATGTGACAAAGCATCCCTTGGGATTCCCGTGAGGTTTTTACTGAAAAAGCAAATATATATATGGGGAGAGAGAAAGAGAAAGAGAGAGAGAGAAGTTTTAACACATGCTATGAAAGATTAGGGCACGTGACAAATGCATTATTCATTTCACTTAGTAAGGCATCACCTAATGGATATTACCACTATCTTAAAAAACTATCCACACACAACAATAGGGCAACATAGGGATTTCTAATGAATTTCCATAATCATATGCATAAAAGAATATTAAAGCTAAGAGAACCAAGGTGAACTCAAAATGGCATCTTGAAAGGAAAGCCATTCAATGATTATTTGTGGGCAAAAGAAATTATCCAGTATAGTTTACTTCTTGCAGTCAATGACTTGTCTAGAAATTGAATTGAGTTGATTCAAATGATTTTGTTCCTACCTATAAAGAAGAAAACCAAAAAATTACAATTGCAAACTCTAGATGCCTATAAACTAAAATTAAAGAAAAACTCCTTATAATGCAGGATACATTAGCAAGCTTGTAAGAATTCCAATATATGCACGTCTAATTTATTTTCTTTCTATGATTGTTCTCAAGGTACATGCCCTTCTACCTCAAGCAATTGTTGGAGCTGCAGAATGGCATCATTGTCTGCCCCCCGATACAGACAAACATTGGATGCACTCGCTCAAGATCTCTTTGGAACAACTACAAATCAGTTCTCATCAACTCCAAATATAAACAAACCACCATATACCATAGGCTAATAGCATCGGCCAGATGTGCTAGATACACCTCATTTTTTGACAGCCCCTAATACTATGAGATCAAAGGACATTATCACTACCGCTATAAGGACTCAAGGAGATCCCTCTCAACTTTCTTCTAGTACCAACACTAGAGATCCCTAGCCCTCTTCATCAGGATATCTCCAGCCATATATCTTAATTTCGACACAACATGCGTCATCCAGGGATGACCAAGATGATCACCTCATACTTTCAGGTTGATCCATCATGCCAGAGCAACAAGCAACAAGAAGAGTCCTAGAGTGCACCAGACAGTAGATTGGTGAGACCTTGTGCCTCTCCTCAGCTTCCCCCTCTAGGAGGATCATATAATATCATTGAGACGAGTTTAGAGGTGTCAAACCATACATCAATTCGTACATAGAGAAATAGAGGGATCAACTCCAGACAGACCCTGAGCAGGGGCACTTTCCACCCATCAAATTACCTCCTAGAACCGGAGAAGTAGCCAAAGATTTATCCAAAGTTTCCTTCTTTTAACCTTGGATGCTACAAGTATCCCCTGCTCCTACATCCCCCTAAGATCATTCAACCGAACCCCTCGATGGTTCCGAAGGACTACGACAACAAGCTAGTACCCAGTTTGCTCCCTTCACCTTTGACCATCAAACCCTAGAGACCCTGACATCATTAGCTTCATCATCCGATCTCTCTCTCATTCTCTCTCCCTCTATCTTGACATCTTCTTGAGTTTCCCACTTTTCCAGCCTTGGACATACTTAAGAGTTTTCATTTTGTATCATCATACCTTTGTCATAGTTATATATACATGTTTTAACTTGAGGCCATACTACAATAAGTTCCTTTCTTTCTTTACGTCATCTTCGACATTTTCTAGGAGTTGCACTTGCAATCCCACACCGTACTCATACCAATTGTATTCTTCAATCCCACTGACCAACTTTTGTGGTCATTCATTGCACATTAATAAAATTATCTTATCTTTTAACTAGTATTTTTTCTGATAAGATGCTTCATATTTTAATTGTGCAACAAGAATGCCCTTCTCCAATCTAAGAATATTATAATGTGAATGGTCAGCCTCAACACTCTATAACAATCACATTGGCTAAGTAGCTACAGGTAAGGAATATCTATTCCAAAGTCATCCAAGTCTTGCACTTGGCCAGACACACTTGAAACAACCTGCTTGCATATGCAAGATGGCCCACAAAGGGCAAAACATACATTTGTGGTAGGGGAGAATTTGAGCTTTGGTAAGGAGTATGAGACACATACACATTACCATCTAACCGAGGCCCCATTCACAATCTCATAACTACTATTATTTTTGCACATTTCCCTTTTCAATGATAAGTTCAACCACCCAGGAAGATTCTCTATTAGAAAGTTCATTGCATATCCATTAGTGGTTTGTTTCTCCGAAATGTATCAAAGCCCTCCTTAACTTGTTAAAACTGGAATCCAATTCCCCATCTTTTGAGTCCCACACATATTTAGTGATGTTTATTAAATTTCATGAAATCAATTAGAGTAAAATTCATAGGCCTAAAAACTACTTGAATAAAGATCTTGTAGATTATATTCACTATTAGAATTTTTTTTACCATGGTGAATCGGTAACTCATTGGAGTAATCTAGGCAAAGCCCAAGATCAAACCTAGCAGCTGCCACTATAACACCAAGAGTATATCCAATAGCCTATAAGCCAGATATACCAATAATTTATGACTTAGCAAGAGCCGAGACTCCACAAGGGTAGGGGAGCCTACTTCTTAAGCCTTATCACAATGAGGCAATGATGTCCCCACAATAGGATTTGAAACAGGGTCGAGGGGATAACATGCCATTGTATCAACCACTCAGTCATCCCACAAGGAGACACTATTAGCATTAACTCTACAAACTACTCAAGGGATGAAGGACAAGATATCTTCTTGCAATGCAGAGTTGTCACACTAGGGCATGGAATAGGCAGAAAGGTCAGGTAGCCCATGGCAAGCTATGTTACCGGATCCGTCAGTCCCAATGGTTGGATCCATGGATCCCTGTATCAGAGACGGATTCGGATCCCCCCAGATCCGCCTAGCATCTAGCCATGTCTAAAATTGTTCGATGTTAGCACAAAATTCCAAGTCAGCGTACGAACCACGTGATAATGTAAAAAAAACCAGCGTATGAATCATGTGATAATGTAAAAAAAACCAGCGTAGCAAATAATTATCAAGGGAGTTGGCTGCGATAGTTCATTAATTTTTTCTTTGGTTGACCATATTATAAATTATAAGCTACGACAGTTTAGATATTCTAATTAAGTTTTATTTTTATTTAAAGTGTAAAAAAGTGAGTTTCATAAAGTTCGTTCCATAAAGTAACTTTAATGGTCATTTGATTTAAATATAAGGTAATTTTAATGATTATTTAATTTAAACATAATAATGGTTAATGGTCATTTAATTTAAATATAAAGTAACTTTAATGGTCATTTATTTTAAATATAATAATAGTAATTGATGTTTTGAAAATACATTAATTTTAATATTATTAAATTAATAATTATTTTAAAAGTATTATATAAAGTTTTATATTTATAAATTTTACATATAATTTTTATATTTATATAAATTTAATTAATATTTATCAATATATATTAAATCTGATATTATTCATCTAACAATATTTCTATAAGTATTATATATATATATAACTATATATATAAAAAGTAATATATGTTTTCTTTTTTTCATACAAATTTAAATTTTAAAATTTCTAAAATATTTTATATTGTTTGTACTTGCCGTATCTGGATCCTGGCTTTTCAAAAAAATTGGCATATCCATATCCGAATCCTGGTAAGTTAAGATGGCAAGCTATAAAAAATTTCAAACAATTTCTAGTTCTGAAAATAACTGGAAGTCCGCACTGACCCTTGCAAAGGCTGTTGAAAAGAACTTTCTGAAACTTAGCTTATGGATCAAGTACGAATAATAAAATGCCACAATTGCAAATTGCACTGCTTTAAGCATTTAATTTTCATAGGCACTAAATGTTGATTTAAACAAAAGCTTTATGAACAAGCAAATAAATCCGCACCTATTTGGCCTAGAAGCTCAATTTTTACACCATTATGCTCAACTTTTTTACCAGCAACAGGTTCTATCGAAACCTGTAGGAACAAAAAAAATAAACTTCTAGTAAGCTCAACTTTTACACCATTATTTTCAACCCTTTTCTCAGCAACAGGTTCAATAGAAACCTGTTGAAGAAACACTCTAAATTCAACTTATCAACATCTACTTAGTGGCTGCAAAGAAAATTTTGCTTCATGCATGTTTATTGCAAAGCAACTAACAAACAAAAGTTTCAATCCTCTAGTTTCTCTGCTGTCACTGGCCTTGAACTGGTATTAAACATCTGATCAGCAGATAGTGCTCCCAAAAATGTCATGCCAGAACCTTTTAGAATTGAAGTAAAGTAACACTCTTTCAAATGGTGTAAAAAATCAACTTACCTCTCCAACAACATTTTCTTGGCTTTGAAAAAGAGGCACCAAGGCAGTTTGCCCATTTTCTTTCTTTACAGTAGCCTGTAAGAACAACATAGCATTGAAATATTTAGAATGCAAATTACCACGACACAACCAGAAAAATTAAGCATGCTTTCTGGAGTCTAAAAAAGGAAAACAGACAAATTGTCATTGCTCAATTATAATCAAATTAGGATAACAAAATTTAATTGCCAGACATGTACAACATGCAAAAATGAGCATCGCAGTGAATACCGTGGTCCCCTCTATGTAAAATTACAAATCAAGAACTAAAAGCATGTGAAAGACAATGTTAATGGATTCATGAGAAATAGAATCCTAGCAATCATACCTCCATTTTCAGTAACTGAGGAAGGTTAAGTTATCAAGTATCCATCTTTTATTATTTGCTTCGTTTGGAGTCTAGTTTAATAGTTTGTTCAGAAGCAAGGTCCAATTTCACAACAATGAAGTGTTATAGATTCATGAAATGAACCAAAAGTATTAGTTGTCCTAAACTAAAGAGGTTAAAACCCTAGTCACATGCCATTGGGACACAGAATACACAGGACATGCAAATTTGAGTATCCAACATGGCACACAGTGACCCTAGAAACAGGACATGGGGGGAGATGTTATATATATCACAAATACAAAAAAGAAAATATGGACATAAAGATCCAATTTTCTCAGAAATTAGAATATTTACAAAATATTGATACTTATTACTACATTAATGATGATCAAACACACAAGAAATTAAATTTTTAATACACATAAAATACAAGTTCAAAATTTAAAAATATAAACTGCAGTTTTCTTGTTCGGTCATTTGATCTCATCGAAATCAAAATCAGAAGTGCCCTGGTACAGTGTGGAGTGAGCATCCCACATTTCTTTGGTCATTCCCTTGGCCACTATATGTGAGACTATATGATCCCGGACTCCATCTAAGATCAACTGCTTCGCCCTAGCCATTTCCTTCTTGTATTCTTTTTGTTGAACTGCATCATGTGGAACTGCCACCACATTATCAAAGTAGGCTTTCAAGCCATATTCATTTAGAAGGAAGGACATCCTAGCCTTCCAAATGACATAGTTGGAAGATCAATCCAACATTTCCTGATCTCTAAGCCCTGCAAGGGCCATCTCTACAATTTTGGAAAACTCCCTCTTTCGTTGTGCTCAGTTGTTGCTCTGTTATTCGCACTCCCTCCTGGAATGTGTGGCTCTGCTAGTTGCTATTGCCAATCTACAACTGGAAATTCGAACTTCCGAGACTCAACGTTCCATGAGGAAAATTTTCCCTTTGTTGTGTGTGCTTTTCTCTTCCACCCGACGCAGATTCTGCGTCTACAACCTACAGCAAAACCCTCTGCATCCAACCAAAAATCTGCTCAACGAAAATTTAAGTTGTCGCAGCTCCCTCTCCTTGTTGGAATAACTGATCTGGGAGATTCGAACTTTTTCTGCCTCCTGCACTGAAAAAATCAACTCCCCCAAGCAACTTGGCCTGCCTGGCAATGAATTGCGTTGCCTCAAGAATTTCGGCTTGTTGCTCCTTCTGAGCAACGAAATTCTTTCCTTCGCTTTTGAGCTTCCAACTAATCGCTTATGCTCTGATCCCATGTAAAAATTCCACAAACTAGAATCCTATTGTAGCAACTGGTATTATTTCTTCTAACTGATAAATTAATTAATCAGTTTATTGCTATAGCAACATCGAAATAAACACACTGGAACCTTCACAAATAAAAACTGCAGAAATAAAATAGCGTTGGAACTGAGAAATGTTAACACACACACACAATTAACACAATTATTTTTGGATAAAAATACCAGGAAAAAACCCAATGTAGGAAAACCGGTGCAGCAGATAAGGGTTTTATTTTATTATGCAGCGATGAAATTTGAGTACAATCTATGGATGCCTGAATGGCAATCCAAATAGAAAGTATCTAACAGAAATAATTAGAGAGAAAAATTCTCTCACCCCACAAGCAATCTCGACACTGGCTTCTTCAGAAAATCGGTCGTCCAAACCCCAGCGTGATCTGCGTTGTCTCTCACACGTGTGGCTCATTTTTGCCTCTAAGAAAGTTTTCTAGCTTGTCTTTACTGCTGGAAGTGACTCTCTGGTCCTCTAGAAGACTTTCCTGGCCTCTGGAAACTGAATCAACCTACTCCTCAGCTAAATCGAACTGCTCTACATCAGCTTATGCGCAGTCTTTGTGCTTCTTCTGCGTGGATCATCACTTTTTGCTGCCTCTTTGGATCTGGAAAACTTCCTCTGGATCATTATCCCTGCCCCTCACCGACCCTGCTTCGATCTTTGTCTCTCTGGCAACTATTGATGCTCTTTGGAAATCGATCTGCCAAGGAAATCAAACTGCAGAAGTGTCGTCTCCAAGTGCCCATCGACTTCCTCTTATAATCCACTGTTGGAGCTCCAACGACCAAGATTAAAACTTAATTGATGGCTACAACCATCTTGGAATCGATCCGTGTGAGTTTCTAGATGATTCTCACCTTGAATTAATTAATACTGGTTAATTAACCAATTTTCCTAAGTTTAGACTTAGGAAACATTAAAAAATTGGTTAATAATCTAATTAACTCACTTCTAGGTGGAATTTCCAAAAACGATTTCTGGTCTTGGAGACCTCATGTATTCTAGCCTCTCCACCAAATTTTGTGGCTAGAACACTTCCGATGCTACAAAAACTAACAATTCAGCTGAAGGGAAGGTTGATTCAGTGTGTGCATTTGTTGCTGCTACTAGTGATCTTCATGCTACAGCGTGTTCAGATTTGGGTAAACTTACTCATTCTCTTGACCTCTCATTGTACTATGTATCTCTGTTGAACAATTGATTTCTAATAGAAGAAGAATCTGGTTGGGTTTTCCCTTTGTGTGTTTTGCCCTGGTCATTGGACCTAAATTCTCTGTGTCTCATTTTGTTCTTTGTTGTCATCTGTTGTGCACTTGATTTATGTTCTAGCTACAATTGTTTATCTAATATTGCAGCATAGAGAAGTTTTCTAATAAGTGATTGTTACAGCATAGAACATCAGAATTTCTTGTGCACTTGATTTATGTTCTATCTACAATTGTTTATAACTTTATCTAATATTGCAGCATAAAGAAGTTTTGTAATAAGTGATTGTTACAACGTAGAACATCAGAATTTCAACAATCAGTATGGGTACAACATCATCTAATCAATCAAGCCTTCATTTTGGTTTATTGTTTGCATTGGGGTATCACATGAAGCTTCTTTTAGAACCATCATTTTATTGGGTTATTAGGAACTTAGTGATAAGCCTTCATTACATATCACTTATGAATGTTTACCATGAAGAATTGTAAACTTCTAGCACTTTCTAGAATAAAGGATATATTATTTTTCTTATTGTAAGAGGTTGAGCTAGAGACTATTTAAAGAGCAACTCCTTCACTTCTTATGGTATTGATGTATTTGGGAGAACTCTCTCCTATGGAGCTCAATGCAATATTCCCTGATGTGCTTGGAGGTTCTACAACTCTCTTGTGGGTGAGGTTGACTTTAGCATTTTTATTGATGCTTCCTCTTTGCTAGAATGGCTTTTGACATGTGCTCAAGGACTAACAACTTGGTATATGCTATGCCCCTTCCATCTTCATTTCAAGCTATCAATGGAATTTTATTTATGATTGTACTTCCTTCTCTATTTAAGGATGACTGCACATTAACATAATTGTAATCTCCTTGTGTGTGGGATGTTATTTAAATATGTAACAGACACAACTTTAATTCTGCAATATAGGACAACAAAGAAGGGTGCAGTAAAGTTGGAAAGTTAACAATAGCCAACCTCCTAAACACACCAATCCATCATTTGGGTGCTTTGGACCTTTATACTTTCAGGGTGATAGATTGATGGTAACAGGGCTGATATGATTGTCTTTCTTTGCTTATGTTGGGTGGCTATGTTTGTTAATTCTAGGTATGTTCTATGCTTAGAGCAATTTATTTCAATTTTCACAATTAGCTCAATATCTTTTCCAAATTAGCAATCACATCAGCATTAAAGTAAATTGCAAATAGAACATAAACATAAATCGCAGAAGACAAGCCAAGACAAGA
>APFE030472074.1:49222-77305 GCA_000404065.3 Pinus taeda | reverse complement strand
GAATCTTTGGCTTCCATTCAAAATAATTATATGGAGTGAGAATTGCCGATTGTGGAAACTCCAATTTAGACTCCATTCTTTGTTGTTGCTTCAATCTTCTGAACCTGCAAATAAAATTGCTTGTGCACTGATTACAAATCCCTAAGCTCTGATACCATGTAAGATTTTTGAGATACACTGATCTAGATTTGCAAAACAATAAACAAGCTTGCAAGAGAAGGAAGGAAGCGAGCAAGAATTGAGAAAAGAATGAAAATTGATTCTACAATATTAGTTTTAGAATAAATACATAAAAGCAACTAAGTTAAGCTTAGTTGTACATGCAATAACTAAAGCTAAGTGTGCTTTATCTTATATTAATGTGTACATGTGCCACATGCAAGTAATAAGTTAACTGGAGCTAATCTAGGTGCATGTACACCAACACAGCTAGTCTAAGTGCATGTACACCAACAATTAAAAGTAACTTATTATCACCATAACCTAGATTATAGATCCTAAAGGTTAATGTCCTCGGTAAACTCAATGTATCTGTTGGATTCTTTATGGACAAAAAAACCACCAGGGTTGTGCTCATTACCTCAATTCTTTCTGCATTCTCCTTCCCATGTTAGAAAATACAAACACGTTAGAGCTCTCAATAGTATGCATAGCTTAACCACACCCAAAAACAAAAATAACTCGCATTATCATGTTAATAAAGTAGTGGATGCTCTGAGTCAAGAATTCAGAAAAGACTTCATGTCCTTTGTTGTAGTATCGAAAGCTTTCACTCAAGTCTCTGTGGAGTCTATAATGGTTTTAGAGGCTGTTGATATATTTGATAAGATACTTGAGAAAAATTCAAGGTGAGTATAAGGCCCTGCAATAGTCTTTTGAAAGCACTATTGGAAAAATAAGCGGTGTATTGATCTAGGGCAATTTTTACTTAGGGTTCTCCGGAACTGGTGTTCCTGCTCCCCCGTCCTGGAAACTTTTGTAGCATAGGTTTATAACTAAGCAAACATAAATGGCAGTTTTGTCGCGTTTTTCCTTTGTGTTCTTGTTGACACTTTTCCATTATCTTGTCCCTGACTTCTTAATGTTCGCTTCTCTTGTCTGTAATAACTTTGTGCACAGTTATACATATTTCATATGCTTGGCTTCCATGTGAGACAAAGATCACAAATGTGGCATCCAATGTTGAGATTCTTAGCTTGTCAATATTTTATCCACACTTGAAGATTATTAACGAACACACGTTTAAATTAGGGATATAAGCTATTTGTACGGCACAAAATCTCTTGAGGGATTGAATGTAATAGACAATACTATCTTATTGTTGTATTCTATATTCAGTGCGATTTACCTTTCTATTCATTCGTGTCTTTCCGTCATCCTGGCCATTGTAAATTTGGGAGTACGCTCTAAATGACAAATGCAACATTCATTTTTATTTCTGTGTTATCAGCGTACATATTTTACACGAATGGGTGAAATTTAAGGTGTCAAAAGTTTGTTTGGGCAATCTTTTTTAAATTATGATATTTTTAAACATGAGCCCATAAAATATTGGGCATTGAAATCAAATAATATAGCTAATACAATTCAGATCATAATCTACAATCAAATAATATACCACTAATATAATTCAGATCATAATGTAATAAAGATAACCACAAAAATCTGTATTTTATTATTATATCTTATATCATTTAGAAACATGTAAATATCTTAATATCAACATCACGATCATTTGACAACTTAAATAGTTCAGATGCTCTATTAGCAAAGTCCAATATATTCATCATGTCAAAAAAATTGCCAGCATCAAGTATATTAGGAAACACAAAATGTCTTTAAGCTAGAATAATTCTTTAAAAAAATTGACATATCTAATAATTAGATTGTGCCTTATTAAATAGGTTTCAAACTCTAAGGCCACACCCCCACCATAACACCTATAACAAGTAGCTACAAGTAAACAACCTGAATTTGATCATTAAACCTTCACATTTTCATGAGCTTGCAACTAAACTTCATAAAAACTAATATTTTATTAATAAATCAATATATTATTAATAATTAAAAAAACAATTAATATTTAATTTAATTTAATAATTAATACAGTTTATTGAAAATCGTTTTTACTACTACTTTTAGTTGATTATTTTATAACAATTTTGCTCTTAAATTTGTTTAAAATAAAATACCTTTGGATTATTAATAATCAATATGATTATATAATTAATAAGTTACTAATAAAAGAAATTATTTGAAAATCAGTTATTTCTTATTTTTGCCCCTCTCTTTTCCACACTTACTTGCAGCTTCAGCCTTGAAAATTTAAATCCTTTAATAGAAAATAATCACGTATAATACATAATTATTAATTATTAATAAAAAAATTTGAAAATTTGTTACTTTTGTCTTATTCTTTTCCACATATATTTTGTTCAGCGTTGAAAATTTAAATCCCTTAATGGAAATTGATCTTTAATTTCTAAAACCAATAATTCTATATAAATCGCCGAAGGGAAGCCAGTATTGATAACTTTCATAGTTGACAATTTTGTCTAACTCAACAGTGAATTATATTATAAGAAGCATTCACATATAGCTCTAGCTCCTCAAAGGAAATAACTTTTGACATAGAATGCAAATATTACATAGTAACAAAATAATTATGGGGCCACTTTATTGACCTGTTTACATGCGGCAAAAACGACGATTTCTTAACTAGGATCTTTCTGTGTTGCATGCTTCTTACGCTGCACATGACAAACCACAACAATTTATCAGATTTCATTACTTTATTAACACCATCAAAACATAACATACTATTGAAAATAAGAAGAGATATGTTGTAAAGATAGTACCAATGCAAAGGATCTCGTAGCAACTGTTGCTAGTCCACTCGATTCCTCCATATGTTTAAGATGCTTCTCCTCTTTTTTTTCCTTCTCATGCTCATCAACATTGCCAGTAGCATAGACATAGGTGCTCTCAATCTCCTGTTCAGCCCCTTCTTTCTTGTGGTTGTGGTGGAAGAGATTGTGGTAGTGCTTTTCCTAAGACATCTTCTTTAAACCACAAACTATATTGACCCTCATAATTCTTTAAAGAAAAAATAGAAATGGCCTTATAGAACAAAAACCAGATGAGATGTGAGAAATGTGAAAAATAGTGGGTGTTTATGTAGCCAACGTTGGATGTGAAGCACAAGATTAACATTGTGGAAACCACGCCCCGTGGGAAGTTGACAATGACAAGACCAGGCGGTGCCTCAGATCCATATTTTTTCCCAAACCATCTGCGGCATGTAGGTTGGTCAAAAAAGGTGAGTTTGCTTATCACTGCACGTGATCAGAGGCTTATGGTCGAGTGAAAACAATGATCCATTCTATATACCTGCATCAAAACTCGATTTGATGTGTAAATCTTTAAGAGTTATTACACTTGGAACCTTGACAGATGTAGAGGGCAAATGTAAAAGAATATTTGAAAAGCTGGTTATTTTCAATGTGCAAATTTCCCATCTTCCTTTTGATGTGTCAACATTAAAGGGTTTCAAGGAATTGAGACATTTATGTTTCCAACCTGCAGATTTACAAAATCTAAGTCAGGGAAGTTTACATCAAGAACATGCTAACAGTGAAGAGCATCAAGCTCTCAGTTCAAAGATTGTATATTCCTATTTGGGGTTTTGTCTGAAATAGGGGGCTCTTCTTATAGTTTATGGAAATTCCTTGCTCCTGGTCAAGACTAAGGAGTGACTTATAGAATAAACAAAGGTCAGAGTGGGTGGACATACTTGCATGATAATTTGAGTGGATGGATATCGAGCCTCCCTGTTGTTAGGTTCCTATACCAATAGGAGTCATAATTTTTGAATGGATGAGATTAAACCTGTAATATGTACATACCTTTGCTTTCTCCAAATGTTTTCCATATTCAAAAAATTAAAAAATGTAAAGAGGGTATGTCCTAAAAGAAAAATCAAAGGACAAAAAGAATAAAAAAGTCATAAAAGATGAAAAGTATGAACCCGAAGAAAAGAAAGACCAAGAAAGTGTGCTAGTCAAAATGCCACTACTATTTACTTTTTATGAAGAATAAATGATTGTGTGCAGTTTGTAACCTATGCCACTATCCATGATAGTCAAAATGTTTAAACTTGGCTATTTCATGTTTATAGATAGAGAATAAAAGCTGATCGAATAGTGTAATCTTGGCAGATAAGTAGATTAGGGAGAGTAAATAAAAATGAGCTCAATTGTTCAATCTGAGCCCTTGGATGTAATAAGGTTAGATTTAGTCAGATTACCATTGTAAAGAAAAGAAAAATATTTGATAAGGGTTTGCTAGCTTAAATGCACCCTAATAAAGAGAAGTAAAAATGGTAGGATGAGTAGATGGGTAAGTAGAAGAAAGATTGCATAATTGTGATGATTGTTAGACAAAAGCACATTTATCACCCTCATCATGAAATTTCTAAGTATGAATGAGAAATTGAACTAGCACAACGTTCACAAAGTCAAATTAATTAATTTCCCCTCACTCATTTCACCCTCTACTTAACTAATTTTCCACAATAAGTTTGAAGTACCCAAAATCTTATGTCAAAGGGATTCATAGCATTTCTCTGACTTCAGGAGGGACCGGACCCTCGGCCCAATGACTTGTAGATCTTAAGTACTAAAATCCCCTCATAAACATTCACCTCCTTCAATTCATTCATTTTTCCCTAATAAATCCCTTTTCCTAAAGGTTAAAACACCATTTTCCTAAGGAAAAGCAATCACCCCCATGGATACCCCTTTTTATGAAAAACCCACAAACATGCACTTAGCCTAAGTTGTAATGTTTCTATGTAAAAAGCAAATGAATTACAAAAACACATTATGCTTAGTGCACTTCATTTATCTCCCACAATTTTCATATTAACTTTTAACATTATTTATATATTAATTCCCGAAAAAACCCTTTTTCTCGTATATTATATTAAACCCCTTTAATATTAATATCCCTACCCCGATGTTTGAAATATAAACTTTATAATTTCCAAACCCAAACAAAAGACATAATCAATCGATCTGCGATTATTTAAAGTCAAACCATTCACCAATCATATCCCACCCGATACCTTAATCCCTGTTGTAGTCCTTCACTAAGCTAAAACCAACATGTTAATTGCCCGTTGGGCCCCTCCATTACCTTTTGTGCAACTCCCGTGCCCAACTACCACATGATCTCCCCCTTCCCCATCCGACGGCCCATGTTGATTTCAGAAAGGCCCGAAATCCGAACTATACCCGTCCAAAATGGGTTGTTTTCCGCCGGGCCCCCAGAGCGACGTGGCGGTCGATGCGTGGAATTGGGCGGCCTCCCCCCAATACTGTCAAGCACCCAAAGGCTGTGTGAAGTAAACCACTTACTGCTAGCCCGATACCTGCAAAAACTGTCACTATTCATCCCGCTACGTGACAAACGGTCACTGTTCACCTGTACCCACCAAATTTACCTTTTGCGCATAACTCCAAAAAAGCCCTAAATCATTGTTTTTATCGTTTTTAACTATAATTTTCCATGCACGTGCCTATGAACGTTGAAACCTATCAACCCACGTACACTTGCACTCTGAAGATGCCCAAAAGCTCCCAGATTTCCTTCTAGCCTGATCGAAGCCTTTTCAGCCGTTCAGAATTGCTAGTTACTTGGTTCACACCCTGTTTTCTTCAATTCGAAGTATTTAAGCCAGAATCCATTGAAAGTCCTCTTAAATTTCCGAACTAGTCTCTAAAGATTTCTTAATTGAAATTAAAGGGAACTTTAGTAACATAAAACCCACCTGGAATTGAACCCCCATTACCTCAAAGACTGAAAATTTACTTTCCCCCATTCTTAAATCCACAAGAACTAAGAATGGCTGCCCCAATTACCATGGATGTCAGGCCAATTACTACTCCTCACCTGGACCTGGACCACCTTTCTCTTGCTGATAAAGATTTCCAAATCAAGGACATCTCTATCCTTGAGTCCCCTATCAAACTGTATTGCCGATACAGAGACCAATACCTCAACCATGCCGATAAAATAGGTCTTTGGGAGTCTAATTTGCCCAAATACCAATTCCCTGAGGTGCACATCTTTCCAGAGATTGTCCATTATTGCCATGCAAACTATATTCCCAGTCAAAGAGCAGTGATGTCCCCTGACCACACCATACTTTTCACCATCACTGTCGAGTCAATCAATGAAATGCTGCAACTACAACCAAGGAAGAACTTAACCCCTATTTCAATTGGAGACCTACTAGACAATTTTCCCACGCTTACCACTGCCAAACTTGCTGAAATGCTCCAAACCTTCATCAAGGAGGAAAAGTGTTGGGTGTGGAGCGTGATTATCTTATGTATTCAAAGGTATCACTACATTGGACCCCAGTTCGTATGTTGCCGCCCGTAAAATATTTGCTGCAGGGGGGGTGGGCTGTGACCTTTGGGAGCCACCCCCCTGGGGGGGGATCGGGGGCAACACCCCTAAAGATAAGAATAGATGTAAAATTTCCTTGTAAAATGCTGTAATTTCGTAGTCAATTTGGGTCATTCATTAGGCAGAGATCTGATGGTAGAAGTTATGTTTAATTTAGGGTTTTTTTCCCTACAAGGCAACCCCTCGCTATATATGAGGGAATTGTATTGCATCTATGTATATCTATATTCTAAGTGAGGAAGAGAGAGGAGATTGAGAGTGAAAGGGAATTATAGCGGATCTGCTGTAGGTTGTATCTCTTCAGTTTGTTGGATAATATAAAAGGAAGGATTGGTTGTTTCTCCGTGGACGTAGGCTAAACTGGGTGAACCACGTATATCTGTGTCTCTCTTGTTTTATGTGTTTTTTGTGTTTATATTTCTGCAATATTTTATGTGTTCCATTGCTCTGTAATATATAATTTTCTAACAAAAAGCACATTCCAAAAGACCCTCCCCCATATGTGGCTACCATATTTTTCCAATTTGGTCAGGATATAGTAGCAATGATCTCTTGTGTTTTAGGCTATACCACCAGTGAGTACATAGATGAAATCATTTTAGCCTTCATGTCAATTTTCTCTCCTAGACAGCCCCCTACTGTCATGTATGATTGTGCCAAGTACATAACTGATAGGATGCATGAACAATTTTTGAGAATGAGTAATGAAAGAGTGTTTAAGTATTCTTTAGTTTTGTACCACCTTTTCTTGTATTACCAAGCTGACAAGTTCCCCTTCACTCTCCAAAACCTTGCCACTAAAGGTCATCCTAGGTTAGTCATTTTCTGGACTCCTTTGACACATAAGTATGATTCCTCTTATCCATACACAGACTTCATTGATCCTTTTGTACATCCAATAGTGACCATGCTGCTAGGAAGTCCTCCTCCAAGAATCAATTTAGATATTAGGAGGATCCTGTAGCTGTCAAAACAACACAAAGTGGGAGATTGGTACTTGTAAAAAAATCACACAGAAATTGGGATCTATGACTGTGAGTTGGCCCCATATAAATTGCCCAGATACCTCCCAATGAGGTTATTCGCTCTGGAGTACTATAGGCAAATAATAAACTTAGATGAGGTACATTTTGTTAAGGCCAAAAAGAAGGCCCAACTCAGAATCAAAGATCAACTAGGCCCCTTTGTATGTAATAGCAGAGAAGCTGGGAAAGAAGCAGAGGAAATCCTTCAGAGACTTAAACTAAAACAAAGATTCATGTGGAGATATGACCCCTGTGACTTCATATGCAACAGGAGATAGAAAAACAAGATGGCTCCCTACATTCACCACCGAATCCCTGAGATAGAGAAATATGCAAACCAATTGGAATGGGTGGAGAATACTTTAGTAGACAGGGATAACACTGAAGTAGCAGTTGAAAATACTCTAATTGATTTAGAGAAAAGGCTTGATGAAGGTTCTTTCCTGCAAGTGCCAAGAGAATCTCAAGTCCAAGGATAGTCCCAAATCCAAGAAGAATCACAGGCACAGGGAGAATCTCAGGCACCAAGTGAATCACAAATAGGAGAAGAATCCGAGGTGAAAGAAGAGTCAGAGAAGCCAGACCTATCAGAGGAATTAAATCAAATAGGTATACAATAGCCCACTATGAGTACTCCCCCTAACTTGCAAACTCCTCTAAATGAGGAGAAAAGCCTAAAAAAGAATAGGGAAGAGGCCACTACATCAGGCAGAGCAACCATACAAACATCTACAGAAACCAGCCTAGTCAAAAGGTAGAGATTAAATCCCGTGTTAGAACAAGAATTCACAAAAGAAACTGTTGGGGCCACCATCACTAAAAGAGAAAGAAGCAGGCCTGCCACTCCCTCTAGGGGCACACTAGAACCTTCCACATCAAATACTCAAATGTTGGAAAGGAAACATAGTGTTGAAGTGTCCTCCTTTAGGATGCCAGCTGACAGGGATCAAGACATTAGAGAAAGGTACAAGGATATAAAGGCCAGGAATGAGAGGCGAAAAGCTCAGACTTATGCACGGTACCTAAAGATGGCACCTACAAACTTGACAAGTCTTATGTTAGCCTATGATGTCAAAGAAGGGAAGATGAAGATAACATTTGTCAAACCTACCACTCGGTAACCAAGAATAGCAACTGACTTCAAGAAGATAGATTTCGAAGTGCTGGCAAAGGACATACGTCCTATTGACCAGATTGAGCTTTAGAAATAGACAGGGGAGATGATTTACTCCACCTTGATAGGGAAAGCCATCACAGCTCATCAATCGCAAAATTCCCTAAATAACATATCAACTCAATTCCAATTGGAAAAGACCTCTTCACAGGAAAAAGACACCAGAATCTAGTCCTTAGAGGACTTAATCATTGAGTTGGGACATGATCCCAAAGATGTGAAGGCCACTGAAACACTGATCAAGAAGAAAAATGATGACATAACTGCTTTGAAGAATCAACTTAAGGTTCCACCACTACATCACCCATAGACAACAGAGGTCCTAGAGTCCCAAAAGGGACAAGAAGAGCTTATCGACTTGGTCCTAAAGCTTAATGACCAGTTGAAAGAAACAAAGAAAGAATTGGACACATTGATTCAGTCCAAACAGAGTGAATTGGCCACCACTTCTATAACTGCCATTCCCACAGTAACAACTGCAGTTCTCTCAACACTGGCAGCATATTTGGCACCAATAGCTCCACCTGCCACAACACTGCCAGTCACAACTGAGTCTACAACAGCAGGAACCTCAAAATAAAAGACATCAAAGTTAGTGAAATCCATGGAGGAAATGTCCATCTAGGCCATAGAACTTAAGAGGCTCAAGGAGAAAGTGGCAAGCTTAGAAACTGACTGCAAGCTTGCCCAGATTCAGCAGAGAGAAAAAACACAGAAAGCCCTAAGGATGGGTGAGAAAATTAAGGTCCTAGAGAAGGATCTAACTCTATAAAAGCCATTAGGATAGACTAAGGAGATGCTCTGGGTCAATATCATTGACTTTGTCAATGATATTTGGCCATCAATTCAAGTAATATTTGAGAAAACAGAACTAGTGAAAGTGGCCACCGAAGCAATTCAAAAGGTAAAGGAAGACTTAGGAGACCAGCCTGAGGATGCTAATCGACTCATCCACTTCTTGGACAACAAGAACAAGCATGAACTAAATGAGCCTGGTGTGGAGGATAGAAATGAAGAAATCATAAAAGTCAAAAAGGTTATTTCTAAAAGAAACCTTATGCTTAACCTGGAGGAAAATTTCCATAACATGCAGGTGGGAATTCACAGATTCATGGCAAAGTTTCAAATTTTGAGGGATAAAGGCCTCCCAAGTCCTATGGTCATCCATGAAAAACTTATGACCCAATTGGACTATGTTGACAAATTAAAAAAGTTTTCCAATGATTCAATGAACAGGCAAGCACTTCAGGAATCAAAGCATTGCCAATAGGGAAAGTATTGTATGATACTTTAGAAAATATGTTTTTCCTAGAGCATGAGGTGAAACATCTATTGGTCACCAAGCCTAATTTTGCCAAATACACTGAGGCAGACGAGATATATAGAAGAATGCTCAAAGTAAAGTTACCTGAAGATGAATGGTGGGAAAAGATGACAGATTTACTATAAGTTACCATAGTAAATCTGAATAACAACCAGATGAAACAGGTGAACATGGTCAAAGTGTAGAAGGTTAAAGAGTATTAGTAAAAGACTAAAGACAAATATGATTCCATCGTACACATATCAGCAAGCCTAAAAGGGCTCAAATTCAACTGCAACATCCAACACTACCACAATAAGAGGGACAACATGATGCAGTTTTCCATTTGTCTCTATATTCATGCTTGAAGATATTTTTATTTCCTTAATTAAATATCAAACTGTTATGATATATTTTGTAATATTTTTTGTATAAATACTTCCCATTTCAAAGTATTTAGGGTGGATTCAAAGACATTTTTGTAGACTTTTATCTAAAATCAAAGTGCTATTGTATCAAAACTGGATTGGCTTGTTGGATCATGGAATAAAGTTCAGACATTTCACAGGATTCTTGTGTAAAGCAAAAATAAAATAAGTATTCTCTCATGTGTATTATTGTTTTTACTTATGTTTATTAATGATCATATGTGTTTCTTTGAAATCTGAATGGTAAACTAGGAATGATATTTCAGAACTTGCTTTACTGCACTCTGTCTTGATTGTTTACATTCTTAATGTTTTCTGCTAAACTATCTTAGTTAGGGAATTATTAAATTCTCCCGTACTTCCGTAGTTTCTCCCTATGGTTTATGTAGCAAAGGATTCTTAATTGCTCTTTTTTGATGATCACCCTCTGTTCCTCATTCTGATCCTGGTCTAAGGATTCTTCATTGCCCTTTTACCCTGGTTAGAATAATTCCATCCATCATCCCTTTAAATATTTGCCTTTTGCTTTGCTAGCCTACCCTGTGAACAATCCCTTTCATGATTTGGTCCAGTTAAGCTATCTTTTGATTGACTCCATAGCCCAATGGTTTAAAGACCTAGTTCTATCCATCTGTTCCAAGAATTACACCACCCAACATTTAATCAAAATCAAAATCCTCATGAACACTAAGAACTAGCCTAAAATCTAATAAAAAACAAAGTTAAATTATAAAGAGAGAGCCCTCTCTGGACTTAGGTTGGCTAGAACCTGAGTCTAAAAGATTGGTTTGTGGTTACCTCAGATTATTCCTTTTTTTGATAACTTCTAAGGAAGACTTCTGAGTGATAACACATGCCATCAAGTAGATCCCCCTGCCCATCAAGAAACATCATGCACAGTAAAAATATTTCTATGGTTTAACCATTAACAATGGTATCTACACTAAAATAAATTAAACTGGATGTAGCATGAAACACTCACTCTAAAGACAATTCCAAAACTGCCTTCACTAAGCTTTCTCTCTTACTGAAAATTAGACGTGGCTCCTCTCAAAGTCTGGTTTTTGTAAATAAGTTTCAGATTTGCTACAATCGCCGACAAGTTGATTTCTCCTTGCATAAGAAATCTCAGATGATTTGCGTAAGGAAGCTAATAAATCACCAAAATAAAATCTTTACAAAACCCCCATGATATTTATGATAATTATAAACTATACAAAAGAAGATACCTGTTACTTGAGGGCTTTCTGTCGGTGAGGGCGACAGTGAGATAATCGGAAGATTGAAAAATGGATAAACCTCGGAACGTGGGTAGCAGTTCACAGATCCGAATTTTGATCCAAGAGCTCCAGCAATGCATTTGTAATATATTTGCAACAACACAAACTGTACGTATGCCTCCCACTCTTTTGTGAACATAACTCTCCAACACTACGCCAAGCTGTAGGTCTGCTTTGTCAAACTATAAGGAGCAACATCCTGCTCCCCAGCAAATAGATTGGGACTCTTCACAGTTTTATAGAGAATATTGGGGAGGCGCTCTCACTAAAATTTGTCGAAAAACCGGTGTAACTTGAATAACATCGCAACTAATTAATAACTGTCGAAATCAATCTAATGGTCTAGACTATTTCAATCATCTAACTTTTAGATAAACAGTTCATGAAGGTACAGGTGGCCTAGGAGGAGAGTTAACTTCAGAGGGAACGACTTACAGCGTAATTATATATAAAACTAACCTTGTTCTTGACAAAATATCATCTTCATATTATTTATGAAACACTAGATAGTTGATATTCCAATTTTTTTAATAAAACATATGACCATTTGTCCAGATTATAAAGTATACGCACTAACTAACACCTTTGTTTAACCCTAACCCTCAGAACTCAGTCTCTAAGTTAATATGTTTTAAAATCAAAATAATAAAAATATAAACCCAAAATAACATAGATTTTGAATGGAAATGTGAAGCTCAGAGATTGCGCTGCTATTAAATCTCGTGTTTACTTTATTATTCGCTTCAGAATGACACCACAACCTTGTCTTACCTTCCAATTGGGTTGTTCTCGATAAAAGAGATGTCAACACTGATAGTTTTTCAGGTTCTCCGCAGATTGATTTCAATTACAGAATGGCCCCTTCCAACAAGGACTGTAATTGCATAAGGAATATCACTCGCTCTTCTCCCAAATCCAAATTATCTCTCTCCTTCATTCTCTTTCTACTAACATTAGCATTAGCTAAGTATATATTAATAAATGTTAAATATATCTTCTTATAGAAGTGACATATAAAGGTGATTCAAATACACACATAAGGGTTTAAATTATAGAGGAGAGTGGTAAGGGATGGAGACACTATCGTCACCTCAGTCAAGCGAGGTGGGATGCATGGTTATCCCACCTTCCATATGTCTTTTCGTTGTATATACTTTCACTTTACATGATTCTAAATAATGAAGCATATAATGTTGCCTTTGTTTGATTCATTGATTCTACTCAAGGTTCACATGTCAATCAATATGGCTTGGTTATTCTTCAATCTTATTTACGCAAAGACAATCTACAGAAGACTTCCATCATTCAGTATTGTCGATAACTTTTGTGGGAAATTCCATGCTCGCACCATTGTTTTTATCTTTGTTGAGGGGGCTGGCCATGGTTCACTTAACTTGGCCACTGCCACCTCACCTTTTCTTTGGACTTTCTTAGAATTTTTGTGTTTCATTTAGGCCTTGGTACACATAGTTCTTATCATCACCAGTCTCTTCCTTATCATTGGGTGGTATTTTGAAGTTCAAGGTGGATCGCGAGCTTGGAAGTTGGTCGAAGAGCACTATGCACTACTCTCATTCTATCGGATCACATGCCAAGAAAGGTACACAGGTGTCTCATTTTCTCAGTGGTGTTATTGGCATGTATGGTTTCTGGATTAATTGGTTTCTCCCACTAGTAAAAAATTGTGAGGATATTTTGGTATTCAAGGGGGTTGTTTGCACACTTCATAACTATTCTCAAAAAGAAAAATTTCATTGGTTGCATCAATTTATATCCCATATTAATTAAGGTTTTAGCTTTGTGGGATGGTGCATTGTCTTATTTCTTAGATTCTGTTCCTTCTCTTTCCCTACAAAGCCTCCTTTATGCTCCATATTTCCTCTTGCTCAGACTCCCTTTTTCTGTGCTCGGGTTCTTCTCCTCACAATTTGTCGTTTGTCCCCCCCACTCACTAGCTCCTTATTCTCCCTATCGATTCAACATTCTTACAATGGGCCTTCATCCATGCCAAAACAAAGAGAAAAGAGTCATGTAGGCTCCTCCTCTAGGGTAGAAGGTTGCACTCGCATTTGCACCCACAACAATGCCAGACGTTATCAAGCACAAACTCCTAATCCAATTCAATAGAAGATCAAACATGCATATGAGAAAGTCCATTTTGATCGTGAAGAATACATAGATGTGAAAATTCTTGCCTTGGTGGTTGAGTGGGTGTTGGACCTAGGCAACAACATTGGTTCCAAAATCGAAATCTATGCACAACTGAATTATATTGGAACATGAAATCCTTGCTTGGCAAGGTCTTGTTGGAATAAAATGAGGCAAAAAGGGAGATCCTTATGCCGATTAATGAATTGTGATTGGAGCATTGTGACATTGGGCTCAAATGCATAAATATGCCCCTTCAGTTGGTTAGAATTGAGGCTCTGCTATAGAAAAGCAAGGGCTCTGCCTTGCTACGGACCCTTGCAGACCCTATAGATGTTTCTATGTCCTCCCAAACTCCCTTAATGGATTGTTATTTGGCTTGTATTGCTTTCATGTTGGTCATTTATAGGTTATCTATTAAGTTTAGCTATCCTTCTTTTTTTCTAAGCCTGAGATAGATACTATGTATTGTCATATGGATATCATAATCATGTACAACCATTGTCATCACAAACGTTATTTGCTTGTACTGTTTTTGACTTAGTATTTTTTCTTCCATCGTCGGTCTGGTTTTCCTAGAGATAGACCAATGCGAGAGAAATAGAGAGCCATGTATCTTTGATGATAGATTTATGGAAACTTCTTATCTTACTAAAAAAAATTGTTAAACATATGAATTAAGCAAACAAATAGAGAAGGAATGAAATCAATTGGAAACATATGGGTCATTGCATGCACTTTTCACCATTAAATAGATTTTACAATAAGCCAAGGATTTTTTAGAATTGTTTAGGAGTATTTTCTTCTAGAAATATCAAGAATTTTTGAAAAATATCTGGATCAATATTGTCTAAAAATATTTCTCTAAAAATACCTCTAACTGAGATCCAACTGTCCAATTATTTAAATTAACATGAGATCTATTATACTTTAACAACCCCCCTTAATATTAACTATTACATTCCTCAACACTGATAATTCCTAAGTGTTGTTTGAAACTCAGAAACATTTTTTCCGAATGGTTTGGTGAAGATATTTTCTAGTTGATCTCAAGACTACAAAATTGAAGAAATGTATCACCATTGTTGACAAGGTCATGAATGTAGTGATAACTAGTGTCAATGTGCTTGCTTTTCTTGTGAAAAAAATTGGTTCTTTGATAATGTAATTGTTGAACTACTGTCACAAAATAAAGAATTTGGCTCCTTCTCCACATGTTCAAGGCCTTTCAAGGATCTTCTTAGCCGTACTGCATGGCATGATGTTGTAGTGGCTACTACATATTGTGCTTTTGTGAAATATGTTAAGATAGTTGAACATTTCTTAGAAGCCCATGACATCAAATTTGTGCCCAAATGAAAAAAATATCCTAATGTGGTTTTCCTATCATTAATGCAAGAAACAAAATCATTGTCTATGTATCTTGTGAGCAAGTTGCCTTCAGAATTTGTGTACCACAATCCATAATCGCTTGTAACTACAATATACCTCATTTTTTTTTTCAAATTTCCAGTGAGATTCCTTGAGAGACCCCATAAATTTGGAAATGAAACTAATTGCATACATCAAGTCTAGATGCAGTAAGGTACATGAGATTACTTGCAAGCCTCTTATACAAGTTGAATCCACTCTTGGTCCATGAACCTACTTTCTCAAATTTGTTCTTATTGTAATAGGTGTCTCTATTGGTTTGCATTTTTCCATCCTAAACTTGTTTAAAGTATATGTATCATACTTTTGTTTAGATATGAAAATCAATTGAGTATATTGCTTGAATTTACTTCCGAAAAAGTTCTTTATGAGATGACAATAGGTCATTTGAAATTATCCTTTCATGTTGGTTTTGAAATCAACTAACGTAATATTCCTAGTATATATCATGTCATCAACATAAATACAAGTTATAAGAATTTACCTTGATTTGATTTGGTATAGAGAGTGGGCTCATAACTACTCTTGTTGAATCCATTGTTGAGTAAATATGAGTCAATCAGACTATGCCAAGCTCTTCAAGCTTACATCAATCCATACGAGGCTTTCTTCAACTTCTACACTTTGCAATCTTGGCCTTTTAATTCAAATCTTGGTGGCTAAGTAACATACACATTCTCTTCTAGTTTTCAATTTAATAAAGTTGACTTGACATCCATCTAGCAAATGGACCATTTTTTCTAAGTTGCAATGGTTAAAACGACTCTAATGGTATCCAGTATTGCTATGTTAGCAAAGGTTTCACCATAGTCAATACCTAGGTGTTGAGCAGAGCCTTTCGCAACTAGCCTCGCCTTATATTTCTCTAATTTGTCTTTCTCATCTAGTTTTGTGTTGTACACCCACTTAACACTAATGTTGACTTTATCTATTGGGAGTTCAATAAGAACTAATGTCTCATTCTTGTCAACATCTTTAATCTTTGCATTCATTGCTTGTATCCAATGCACTTCACTCACGACCTATTCAAAATAATTAGGATAATAGGATATTAAGGAAAAATTGCCTTGCTGATGTATGTCATCACATTGCTCATATATTCTCTTAAGCTCTTTATTCTCTGATTTCTCATCGAATATTCTAATTCATTGCTAGAAGAAGGAATATTTCTCTGATTTCTCACTAAATCTGCTAGAATAAACATTATCTTCCTTTCTTTAAACCCATAACCTTGGAAATCTTGTAGGAAGGGCTTGTCTTGAAATTTGCACTTGTTCATCTCCTAGAAGAGATGGATATCCTGTATCCAATGCTTCATTCTCTTGATCGTTCTAATATTTTTCCTCCAATAAGTTTACATTTCTACTTTTAGCAATTTTGTGTTGGCATTGATGTTAACAATGTTTATCCTATCCGCTGAATGTGTGAGGATCCAATCTAGTGCATAAGTGGTTCTGCATGGATGAAGGCACATTTAAATGTGAGCCTATTTTGAAGTAATTTTTATTAGCATGTATGCAATAGATCTGGTGATTATTATAATGTGAAAAAGTGTTTAAATGATCTGGTGTTTGTCCTAGTGCACGTAGGTATCTATTTGAACTGGTGATTGTTCTGGTTCATTCTTGACAACATTCCTTTTTGGCTTTTTTTGGCATAGTGTCCCCTTTAGTTTGTTCTAACATAGGTATATGCCCAGCGTAAGGTTGTAGCATATGATCTGTAGTGTGTGTGTCAAGTAATTGAGCACATTTCAATTTGGGTATAAATTTCCTTGAGTTTGTATCAATGAAGTGTGGTGGCATATCATCTCTGATTAGGTTCCGGTGTGGTATGACGATCACATAGTGATGTACCTTGTTTTGAGCATTGGCTTATCTGTGTTGGTATTTTGAGTATGATTTTGTGTTATTTCATTGATAATGATTGCAAGGATGTTGAGTGTATGATTTTGTCTTTTCTATGCATAGTATGTGATTTAGTGCCCATAGAAAAGAGTGGAGTTGATGATCTAATTTATAGGAAATTGTTTTAGGTTGAAATTAGTTAAGTGTATTGGTATGTGCACATAGTTGTTGGTTTGGTGTTTGCATTGACTTGGTGATAACAATGGTGTGCTAAACTTGATTAGTAAGGGAAAAGGGGTGAATACTGTCTATCTTTTTACCGTCCTAATAATTATTAGAGTTTGTTTCCATGTGCTAACAGTTCATACAAGGTTAAGAATTGAGTAAAGTTGTTGTTGAAGGAAAGATTTATGTGGATAGACTGCACTGCAAATTGTCTTGAAGACCAAGGTATGTCTTGGGTTGATTCTTGTGACAGTCACCCACTTTGAATTGGTTTCAACTGTGGTTAGGGAAAGCACCTTGTACATGGGGATATCTAGACATATTGGGCATAAACTATAGGAAATCTCCAGGGTATTATGATCAGTGATGAATCAAGGTTAAACACTTCATCAACAAGGGATTCTTCAGAGCAGGATAATTGGCAAGGTAATGTGGTACATCCTTCATCAAGATATGAAACAAGATTCGTGAGTTGCGTTATTTGTGATTTTGAAGATGACAGTTGAAAAATCAAAGGTATGAGCCCAACTGTTCTTGAACTATAACATGGATTCTTACAATTGTATCTAAGCTTGATAGCTCAATAAAGTTTTTTGATTGATCTTCACATCATATTCTCATTGGCCATTGCATGTATAGGAAGAGATAGCAGAGATAGTAGTGATAATCTATTTATATCTATCATTATTGACAGTAAGATTGTTATAGCTAATATGTATTGCTGAGGTAAAAGCCCTGTATTATCACTGCTCATGTTAAGGACATTTTTCTTGAGTCATGGAGCATAGTTTTTTTTGGTTGATTCTATGGTTTGTGCAGTAGGCGTTATGGGCAGAAATGTACTCAATTGTAGTATAGAGAGTATCGGCTTTCAAGTGCTAGTACAAAGGATGTAGTGAGGTGTATTGCTAAGATAGAGTAAGATTTATAATCACCATCAAATGATGACATATTTTTGATGCTAAGGTTCTATTATTGATTAAAGAGACAGAGTGTTGTTGATATATGTTATGTTTCTTCAAGTATGTGTTGTTCCTGAATACATTGTTGCTTGTAGCATTATTGAGGTTCATGATGTTTCCTAGTGAGAATATGATGCAATTGATGATCTAAGGTTTTCACATTAATTAATGATATTTTCCAGTCTAAAATGATTAGGTAGAATGGTTTGATGGTTGGGTTGTTTGAGCTTGATGTTATTCATGAGTAAAGGTTTACTGTTGTTGATTTTGGCTTGGTAACCAAATTGTCTTGATTATTGGATATCATTGTTATTGAAATGGATTTGCTTATTAAGAAAATATTGCATTGCAGTTTCATGTTGTTTATTGAGCAGAGGTGGCTGCAGTGTGAAAATTTTGAAATGTGATTAGTTGTGGTAAAATGAAGGATGGAGTCTTCAGGGCAAGTGGTAGTTTGTTGAGTAGGGTGGAAGGATGGTTCAAGGCGAAGATTAGTGTGTTCTTCAGGTTGGATCCCAATAACAGTTCAGGGCGATAGGGTGGTTCTAGGGTAGGTTGGATCCTATACAGGGCGTTGTAGCATCCTTCCAGTTGGAGTTGGTAAACCAGGGCATTGGAGCGTCCTTCCAATTGGAGCTAGTAAACCAGGGCGTTGGAGCATGCTTGCAATTAGAGTTGGTAAATCAGGGCATTGGAGCATCCCTTTAGTTGGAACTGATAAATCCTAGAAGTTGGATCTTCCTATTGATCTAATTTTTGAAAATCCTATATTAAGAAGCGTTCAGTGGTTTTCTCCTGGAAAAATTTCCACCTAAAAATATCGTGGCTATTGTCTTTGATATTATGCATTGTTCAATGGTGTTGTTGATTTATGTTTTGATATGATTCTAATGTTAATTAATGCTCTGAATGTTAAATTATAACTAATTGGAGTGAAATATTGATTCAACCCCCTCTCAGTATTTCCAATAATTGGAATCAGAGCAGGTTCCTTTAGTTGCAATCTAATAGCTAGAAGGCAGATCTCAAGTGAATCAAGATGGAAATCTCAAGGAAGTAAGTCGCCAAACATTCAAAGGAGTTAAAGGAAGTCTTCGATACCACAATGCTGTCAAAATTTGTTACATATAATGAATATAATCAAGTTGGTCCAGCTCTTGAGTTCAATGAAACCAAATATGACATATGGGAATCCAGAAAGGAAGCATATGTGAAATCTCATGGATATGATGTATGGCACTCTGTTTTTTCTAGAGATACATCTACCGAAAAATCTAAAAGGTTCAATATAAAAGCCATGAATGTCATTCTTAGTTCTTTGCCAGATTATGTGAAAGTGAAAGTAGATCCATGCTCATTAAGCAAAATGCTTTAGAAGAAGCTTCACAATCTCTACTCAAGGAAGCATGCAGATCAAATGGAGATGATGATGGTGATGATTATGATTTCGATGAAGTATATGAAGAGGAAGTAGTAGTTGACATGGAAAGAGAATTGATCAACACCTTGTGTGATCTTAGCAAAGCAAGGAAACAAAATCAGATACTCAAAGAATGAGTTTCCCTTCTAATACTTCAGGTCAAGGAAGCATACAGGAAAGAAAAAAAATTGGCAAGTCAATTAGAAGAATTTTCTTAGAAATATGATGCAAAGGTTAGTCAAAAGAAAAAGGAAAGTAATGTAGCTTCAGATGAAATAACAATTCTCAAGGAATGGTAGAAGGAGAAATTGCAAGATGTCGAAAAGAAAAATCATGTCATTAATAAGAAGGATAAAGAAATTGCTCACTTCAAGATGAAAGAAAGAGAAGCAGGTGAAAATCCATGCAACATAGGCACAATCTCGAAGCCCTTGCAAAGAAAACTTGAGGAGAACCATGATAGCAAAATACTTTAAAGGCCAACTCGAAGTTAAGGACATAAGAAGGTGAAAATTATGCTCAATAAAGGGTTGTATCTCCTCCAAGTAAAAATGTCCTCAAAAGTTCAACAACATCAAAGCAAGCCATTTTATCCAAGTAACCTAGTATCTTTAATGCTTATTGTTTCTTATGTACTAACTTTGGGCATAAGGCTAGCGATGTGAGCAGTGAAGGCTCACTTTGTTAGCTTGGCTAGGGTTTTGACCTAAGAGATGAATATAATTCCATTAGCCTAGGTTTTTCCTCTTACCAGGAGAAACATTGGTGTTTATGTTTGCATGTGTTTTTTTTATGTTTATGTGTTAATGGTTTATTTCTCCTCTCAATAAACCTCAGTAATTTTTTTTTCTCTAGCTGAGTGCGAGGTTTGAAACTTCCTACAAGTGCGAAAAATAATTGATCATGAATCGTTGCTATGCATAGTTGGATAGTTGGATTCTTCCTAAACTGAATAAAACATGGACTGTGAATATATTCCCAAAATAGAGCATAAAGTTATGGGTTCTGCCTATCAACTTGAAAACACCCACTTAAAAGCAATGAATTGATTGATGAATCAAAAAAACATTTAACATATGATCACAATAGAGAAAACTGAACTGAACATCATACCACATGGATCCCAACGAAATAGCTACAACTTTTCATTAATCTCCTGCTGAAAACTGATACAAAATGATATCTACTCAAAGCATAAGCATCCAACTGAGTCCAACCCCTACAATGACTGAGGAAAATCATCATATAGACCCCAAACAACTCATCCTAAGCTCAGGGAGTCAAATCCATGAGAGGAGGAGTTGTTTCTAACAATATTTGAACCACTAACATGAAAATAAGGTGGTCAAAGTGACTTATCCCTAATCCAAACAAACTGATACATTACACCTCATAAACATGTTTTACCTAATGAATCTACCCTAGTAAGCTCTATAAGCATCATAATTACATTCAACTGATCAATTACAAGGATAAAATCATGATTTGCCAAGGGTGAAAACTAGGACGAAACAGTGAACATCTAGACAAATTGTCAAACGAGTAGCACTAGTGCTAGGAACACAACACCAATGCTAGGCGCACAGCGCCAATGCTAGGTTCGCAACGCCAATGCTAGGTTCACAGCGCCAATGCCAAGCACGCCCTTCAACTTCAGCTGCACCTTTGGAGGCATTCCCGATGTACAAATTGGGCCCACAATAGCTTGTTGGAAAGCTCTGCTTGTCTACTTTCTAGAACATCTTGAATTTTTGCATTTGGAGTTCATTTTCCTTGTCAAATGTCAATTCTCCCAACACTATTCAGCACGCAGCGCCCAGGCCAAAAAGAGGGTAGAAAGGTCATTTTTGGAGGGTTTTTGGCCCTTTTGGTCCACTAGTTCTACTCCAAAACCTTAGCAAATGTACATGGTGCATGTACTCATCACTGTGAATCCAAAAATTTTGATTTTTCCTCATTATATGCCCCAAAAAATAGCGCAGTGCCCATGACGCTGCATGTTTGCCTTCCATGGCTGTGCAAAAAATAGATTGAAAAGCACAACAACTTTCGTCAAACTAAAAAATGGTCCATTATGCCCAAAAATGTGTTTTTGTGACTAATCAAAGATTAGAGGCATGTAGGGATGCCTTAACAAGCATGTCAAGTCTCCTCCTCTCCTCTTATTTGGTCAATTTGTCAATTTTCTCATGAGCTCTTTTGAGTTTTCTCCTTGCCACTTGGTTTCTCCTTGCATAATACTTGACCATCTTCCTTTGTATCTCAACGTCTCTAATTGCTTTGTCCAAGAGGGTCTCCAAGTGTGTGTTCACTTTCTCAAGCCAAGAATCTCTGTGTTCACCTATTTCCTTGACCAATTGCTCATCTAGAGTGAGTTGCTCCTCCAATTCTGCCTCTTTTTGTCTTTCAAGCTCTAAGGTATTTTCCAATCCTCTTGTTCTTGGAAATTTTCTTTTTCCCTATTCATCATTCGGCTCTCCATAATCTCCATAATCCTCATCAAGCTGAAATTTGTCTTTCTCAATTGCCCTCTTTTCCTTGATGTACTTTGCATCAACTCCTGCTTAACTTCTAGTTACTTGTTCTATTGTTCACAAAAGGAGATAACATATTGGACTCTTTGTAAATTTACCTCAAGCTCCTTGACTTTGGCATCCTTTGCTCTCAAGGCAGCTTGAGAATATTTGTTTCCCTCCTCATCACTAGTGTCCACAAGGAGAAACTCCTTTTCAATATCATGTTCTTCATGCTGTTGTTTGACTTCTACTTCCTCTACCATTTTCTCCTTTCCTTTAACATGTAATGTTGATGACGAAGGCAAGGCTCCTCCCACTTTCCATGGGGTAAATACTTGTCTCTTTCCCCTCTAATAGGTGAAAGAAAATGGCTGCAAATTGTTCCTCTACGATATACTACTATGACCATGCTCATTGTGTACATCATGTCCCTCACTGTCATCATGCTCATCATGTTCCTCATCATTGTCATCATCTCTATTGGGTGAATGAATGGCTACATGAAATGGTGATGTAGATAGTGTGGAGGTGTCTGGTGAAGAATGACCTGTTGAGGATGCGTGATAAGTAGGTTGTGGTGGATGAGAAGAAGTAGATGGATGAATGGAGGATGATGGAGAAATGCGGGGAGCCGATTGAGTAGGTGGTTCATTGAATATTTCATTAGCGATGAAGGTCTCCCAAGTAATGCCTAGTTGATCTAAGTGATGGAGAAGTATCATTTTGATAAGAGAATGATGGAAAATACTATGCATCTAATGAGTTGGATCCATTTTCTGAGCAATGTATGTCATCTTGTCAATACTCCTGAAAAGTTAATATGGCAAACTGAGCATTCTTACCCTGGTAAAGTGCATGAGAATCCTGATATGGTATGAGTATAGTCTACAAAACCTACCCTCACATGTGAAATACCTCATGATGATCTTCATCAATGGCACATACTTGTCCAAAAGATAAGAGAAAGGGAAAATTCTTTTCTTATCATTTTTTAACCTTGTTTTAAGATATGGCTCATAAAAACTGTGATGCAGATTTTTCTGCTTGAACCATTTCTCTCCTGCATTTGGAACTCCAGTGGCCTGTGATATGATGGCATGAGATATAATGAATGTGACCTCAGCTAAAGTGACCTATTTTTTTTTTTCAAATTGAGGATGAACTACTTGGTTAACTGTTGATGAAAATTCACTGTTTCAACCCTTTGGCAAAGCTCAAAAGAACCCATGTTCTTGAAACATGATACTGCAAGTGGTGATGCCATAAGTTATATTGTATTAGTGGGTTCAAATATGATAATTCTCCCTCCTTTCTTGGTTGGGCTCCTGGGCTCTCTTTCCCCTTCTTATGAACTACTGTATTCTACCATGCTTTATAGGTGAAAACATGATGGACTAATATATATGTCAAGATGAGTGAAACAGTGAGTAGGTGGAGTGAAATACAGTTAGGATGATTGGAAGGTGACAAAGTCTAAGATGTACTATAACTTTGATCAAATAGGTGATTTTGGAAGCATGCAAGGGGGCTTTGCTAGGGTTTCAAAATTTAGGATGCCAATTTACTTAATTGATGGAGAAAAAGAGATACCAGGCCACTTACTTGTTGTATGCAAGTAGTTGAAGCTTTTGTGGCTTGAGCAAATGAAGGAAATGGTGTTTTGGCGCTTCGAGGGTTTGTCAGGCTCCTCTGGCCAAATGTGTAGCACCAAGTGCCGACGCACAACATCCTCAGCAGATGCAGCCTTCACCACACAGGCGCACAACGCTGTTGAATTTTACTTTGGCTCGGACATGAAAACACGCCCCTCACTGCACAGGCACACAACGACTCAACCCAGCGAGAAACGCCCTTAGTAAACGTGCCCTTTTGATTTTATCAACCTTCACTCAATCTCCTCTTTGACAAGGAGAGCTTAGGGAGCAACAAAACTAATGAAGTTTGAAAAATTCTTTTGAAATTTTATGTAGAGGATGATTTTGATTTTTCTTTAGAAAAAACCCACTTTATAATGTTGGTTTGGAACTTTTATTTTGTTTTCAAATCTCTGTCTGATGCTTCTCTTTATTTGTCTCTTTTCAAGTGGATGATGCTTCCATTGAGCTGATTTCTTCTAATGGCTCATTTCTTGCAGCAAGGAGAAATGCTTGGGTAGCTTATGGGAACAATTATTACATAAAATGACTTAAATTACAAAAAAAATATAAACAAACTAAAATACTCCGTTTTCATCTCAAAAACATGTTTTTGAGATGAAAATTACATCGGTAAAATAAGATCTTTGTACAATAACCATGACTTACTACCAATCACTCTTCTTTTAATTGGTCTTCCTCATACCTTTGTTGCTATTTATTTACACTTGAAACTATGCTTTTGACCTTGGAAATGGACCCTAAGACCTAATGGAAAAACCTTGGAAATGAAGCCAAAGACCTAATGGAAACATAACTGCCTTGAGTCTAAAAATAACACAACTAAAACCATAACTGAATGCAACATGGAGATGGGTCAACAAATGTACCTAGTGAGAAAAAATTTGATTTTCTGAAAAGAAGACAATCATCAGTAGACCATTTTGGCATGACCTAGTGGAATGATAAAAAATTCAATATGAGACACCTAAAATGAAAATGCAAAGAGAAGATTTGATCATTGATGGAAGTATGCATATACTGACACTAACAACATGTATATCATGAGGCATGGTTGATTGAATCAAGTGCGTCCTTTCACTTCACTCCCCATAGGGAGTGGTTATGCAAGCATGAGAAATATGATGGTGGTGATGTCTTTTTAGGGTATGACAGGAAGGCTAGAATCATAAAACACAGAAAAGTCAAGTTGAAGTTGCAAATTTGAAGGATTAGAACATTTCCTTGTGTTCCACATATTCTTCCATTGGCCAAAAATATGATTTCTGTAAGAAAGATGGATGATGCAGGTGTAAAAGTAGTGTTCGAAAAAGATACCTATAAGATGGTTCGGGGAGCACTAGTATTGACGTGGGGAATTCGGATTGGAACTTTGTACAAGCTCGTGGGTAGTACTGTTATTGATGGGTGCAATAGTTTAGTGATTCCTGAAAGTGGAGGAGAAAATCTAGTGGCCTCTAGAGAAAATACCATGCCATGGCATCAAAGGCTTGGATATATTGGAAGGAAGGGCCTTTGAAATATTCATGGTAATGGTATGGTGGAAGGTATGTCTAATTTCTCTCTATATTTTTATTTTTGTGAACATTGTGTATATGGGAAGCAAAATCAGTTGAGTTTCCCCTTTGGTGCTAAGAGGGTAAAAGAGGTATTAGAGGTTGTGCATAGTGATGTGTTTGGACCTGTGTCGATTCCATCATTGGCTAAGTCTGTGTAATATGTATCATTTATAGATGAATTCTCAAGGAACACATGGATATATTTCCTCAGGAAAAAATCTAAAGTCTTTGACAAGTTTAAAGAATTTAAGGCCCTAGTGGAAAACCAGACAGAGAAGAAGAAATTGGTGCTAAGGACAGATAATGGTGAAGAGTTATACAAGAAGGAATTTGAAGAGTTATGTAAGAAGTGTGCTATATCACAAAAAAATACTACTCCATACACATCTCAACAAAACAAAGTTGTAGAAAGAATGAACAAGACATTGTTGGAAAAGGCAAGAAGTATGCCCAGTGGCGTCGGGTTAGGACAGGAATTCTAGGTAGAGGCAGTGGAGATTGCATGTTACTTGGTTAATAGATTACCTTCATCAGTGCTAAAGGGTAAGTCTCCACAAGAGCTATGGACTGGTAAGAAACCCTCTCTTTGACATATGAGGGTATTTGGTTGTGATCCATATGTACGTGTTCCAAAGGAGAAAATAACCAAGTTGGATAGTAAATTTGAAAGGTGCATATTTATTGGGTATAAGGTTGGTTTAAAAGGTAATAAGATTTAGAACCTAGAAACAAGGAAGGTTGTGTAGAACCGAGATGTGGTGTATAGAGAGGTGAATACGTTATTAAACATGAATTCCTACCAAAGGAACCCGAGAAGATAGAGTTTGAGCTAAAGGAGGAAGAATCAGACTCTACAACAGAATAGGAATCAAAAGATGAAGAACCACACACTCCATCTATGAGAAGATCAGTTGAAGAAAGAAGGCAACCAGAAAGGTATAGTCCATCTATTTTATGTTCAGTTTTTTCTTTATTTATTAGTAATGATGATCTAAGAACTATTAGGGAGGTAGTAGATTTAGAGGATGGAAAAATCTAAAAAGAGGCCGTGGTTGATGAAATGACATATTTGGAAAAATATGAGGCATGGGATCTGGTGGAGTTGTTGGCTGGAAGGAAACCCATTGGAAGAAAATGGGTGTTTAAGTAGAATATGAATGTAGAACACAAGGTGGAGAATTATAAATCTCGATTGGTAGCAAAAGGTTATTCCCAGGTGTCAGAAATTGATTTTAGTGATATTTTTTCTCCTGTTGCTAAGGTATCTTCTATTAG
This sequence comes from Pinus taeda, assembly GCA_000404065.3. NCBI lineage: Eukaryota > Viridiplantae > Streptophyta > Pinopsida > Pinales > Pinaceae > Pinus > Pinus taeda. The sequence continues at coordinate 50,583 of APFE030472074.1, read as the reverse complement.
ATTGCTTTTATTCGTTGTTACTGCTTTTGATTTTGAGGTAGAATAGATAGATGTGAAGACAACATTTCTTCACAGGGATCTAGAAGAATAGATCTACATGAAGCAACCTAAAGGCTTTGCGGTGAAGGGTAAGAAAGAACTTGTATGCAGGTTAAAAAAGTCTTTGTATGGGTTGAAACAATCACCAAGGATGTGGTGTCATAAATTTGATACATATATATGAGGACTTGGCTTCACCAGAAGAAACGTAGATCACAGTGTATATTTTAAATTAATTGGTGACCATGTTATTTATTTGGTCTTGTATGTGGATGATATGTTGCTAATTGGAAATGACAAAAAAATTATCCAGGAATTGAAGGCCCAATTGTCCTCCAAATTTGACATGAAATATCGTGGTGCTGCAAAATATATTTTGGGCATGGAAATTAAACAAGATCGGGCAAAGAGGAAGCTTTGGTTAAACCAGAGAAAGTATGTTGAGACAATACTGTAGAGGTTTAATATGTAGGATAGTAAATCAATGAAGGTTCATATTCTTGTAGGTGTAAATTTATCTGTTTAACAATGTCCCAACACACAAGAATAGGAAGAGGACATGCCTCGTGTTCCATGCGCAAGTGAAGTCAGTAGCTTAATGTATGCAATGGTCTGTACTAGACCAGGCATTTCACATGTAGTGGGAGTATTGAGAAGGTTTATGTCAAAAGTAGGGAAGGAGCATTAGATGACAGCGAAGTGGGTTTTTAGGTGTTTGCGTGGTGCTAGTGATTATGATCTGTTCTACCAAGGAAGACCAGGATTGGACAAAGTTTTGGACATTTCTGGATTTGTTGATGTAGACTACGCTAGAGATATTGGTCAGAGAAGATTTACAGGTGGGTATATGTTTAACCTATTTGGAGACCGTGGAGTTAGTTAGATGAGCAAGAGATAATTTATAGTGGCACTTTCAACTACATAGGAAGAATACATAGAAACCACTCATGCAAGAAAAGACGAATTTTGGTTGCAGAGATTATGTTCAGGTATGGGGTTAGTACAATGAGCTATAAGGATAGACTGTGACAACCAAAGTGCAATTTTCTTGGCAAATAACCCTACTTATCGTTCAAAGACAAAGCACATTGATGTTCAATATCACGTTGTGAGGGATATGGTTGAGGACAAAAAGGCGTTGCTGGTAAAGGTGGACACTTTGAAGAATGTTGCAGATGCATTGATGAAGTCTGCGAGCACTGAGAAGTTTTCTTGGTGTAGAGAAATGATGGGCGTTGTAGGGCTAGACTAATTACTAAGCTTTCATGTGATCCCTTATGTGGAAAAGAAAACGATAAGTGGGAGAATGTTTGGTGTGTGTT